>OW971694.1:95629542-95814542 GCA_921997135.2 Mus spretus
CAACATAAATAATGGAAAGCCAACATTCACGTGGAAACTGAACAACACTCTTCTCAATGATACCTTGGTCAAGGAAGGAATAAAGAAAGAAATTAAAGACTTTTTAGAGTTTAATGAAAATGAAGCCACAACATACCCAAACCTATGAGACACAATGAAAGCATTTCTAAGAGGGAAACTCATAGCTCTGAGTGCCTAGAAAAAGAAACTGGAGAGAGCACACACTAGCAGCTTGACAACACATCTAAAAGCTCTGGAAAAAAAGAAAGAAAATTCACCCAAGAGGAGTAGACGGCAGGAAATAATCAAACTCAGGGGTGAAATCAACCAAGTGGTAACAAGAACTATTCAAAGAATTAACCAAATGAGGAGTTGGTTCTTTGAGAAAATCAACAAGATAAATAAACCCTTAGCTAGACTCACTAGAGGGCACAAGGACAACATCCTAAGTAACAAAATCAGAAATGAAAAGGGAGACATAACAACAGATCCTGAAGAAATCCAAAACACCATCAGATCCTTCTACAAAAGGCTATACTCAACAAAACTGGAAAACCTGGACGAAATGGACAAATTTCTAGACAGATACCATGTACCAAAGTTAAATCAGGATCAAGTTAACGATCTAAACAGTCCCATATCCCCTAAAGAAATAGAAGCAGTCATTAATAGTCTCCCAGACAAAAAAAGCCCAGGACCAGATGGGTTTAGTGCAGAGTTCTACCAGATCTTCAAAGAAGATCTAATTCCAGTTCTGCACAAACTATTCCACAAAATAGAAGTAGAGGGAACTCTACCCAACTCATTCTATAAAGCCACAATTACTCTGATACCTAAGCCACAGAAAGATACAACAAAGATAGAGAACTTCAGACCAATTTCCCTTATGAATATCGATGCAAAAATACTCAATAAAATTCTTGCTAACCAAATCCAAGAACACATAAAAGCAATCATCCATCTCGACCAAGTAGGTTTTATTCCAGGGATGCAGGGATGGTTTAATATAACAAAATCCATTAGTGTAATCCATTATATAAACAAACTCAAAGACAAACACCACATGATCATCTCGTTAGATGGGGAAAAAGCATTCGACAAGATCCAACACCCATTCATGATAAAAGTCTTGGAAAGATCAGGAATACAAGGCCCATACCTAAACATGATAAAAGCAATCTACAGCAAACCAGTAGCCAACATCAAAGTAAATGGTGAGAAGCTTGAAGCAATCCCACTAAAATCAGGGACTACACAAGGCTGTCCACTTTCTCCCTACCTCTTCAACATAGTACTTGAAGTCCTAGCCAGAGCAATTCGACAACAAAAGGAGATCAGGGGGATAAAATTGGAAAAGATGAAGTCAAAATATCACTTTTTGCAGATGATATGATAGTATATATAAGTGACCCTAAAAATTCCACCAGAGAACTCCTAAACCTGATAAACAGCTTCGGTGAAGTAGCTGGATATAAAATTAACTCAAACAAGTCAATTGCCTTTCTCTAAACAAAGAATAAACAGGCTGAGAAAGAAATTAGGGAAACAACACCCTTCTCAATAGTCACAAATAATATAAAATATCTCGGCGTGACTCTAACTAAGGAAGTGAAAGATCTGTATGATAAAAACTTCAAGTGTCTGAAGAAAGAAATTAAAGAAGGTCTCAGAAGATGGAAAGATCTCCCATGCTCATGGATTGGCAGGATCAACATTGTAAAAATGTCTATCTTGCCAAAAGCAATCTACAGATTCAATGCAATCCCCATCAAAATTCCAACTCAATTCTTCAACGAATTAGAAAGAGCAATCTGCAAATTCATCTGGAATAACAAAAAACCTAGGATAGCAAAAACTCTTCTCAAGGATAAAAGAACCTCTGGTGGAATCACCATGCCTGACCTAAAGCTTTACTACAGAGCAATTGTGATAAAAAAACAAAAAACAAACAAACAAAAAAACTGCATGGTACTGGTATAGTGACAGACAAGTAGACCAATGGAATAGAATTGAAGACCCAGAAATGAACCCTACACATCTATGGTCACTTGATCTTCGACAAGGGAGCTAAAACCATCCAGTGGAAGAAAGACAGCATTTTCAACAAATGGTGCTGGCACAACTGGTTGTTATCATGTAGAAGAATGTGAATCGATCCATTCCTATCTCCTTGTACTAAGGTCAAATCTAAGTGGATCAAGGAACTTCACATAAAACCAGAGACACTGAAACTTATAGAGGAGAAAGTGGGGAAAAGCCTCGAAGATATGGGCACAGGGGGAAAATTCCTGAATAGAACAGCAATGGCTTGTGCTGTAAGATCGAGGATTGACAAATGGGACCTCATGAAACTGCAAAGCTTCTGCAAGGCAAAAGACACTGTCAATAAGACAAAAAGGCCACCAACAGATTGGGAAAGGATCTTTAGCTATCTTAAATCAGATAGGGGACTAATATCCAATATATATAAAGAACTCAAGAGGGTGGACTCCAGAAAATCAAATAACCCCCATCTTTTAAAAGATGGGGCTCAGAGCTAAACAAAGAATTCTTACCCGAGGAATACCGAATGGCTGAGAAGCACCTGAAAAAATGTTCAACATCCTTAATCATCAGAGAAATGCAAATCAAAACAACCCTGAGATTCCATCTCACACCAGTCAGAATGGCTAAGATCAAAAATTCAGGTGACAGCAGATGCTGGCGAGGATGTGGAGAAAGAGGAACACTCCTCCATTGTTGGTGGGATTGCAAGCTTGTACAACCACTCTGGAAATCAGTCTGGTGGTTCCTCAGAAAATTGGACATAGTACTACCGGAGGATCCAGCAATACCTCTCCTGGGCATATATCCAGAAGATGTCCCAACTGGTAAGAAGGACACATGCTCCACTATGTTCATAGCAGCTTTATTTATAATAGCCAGAAGCTGGAAAGAACCCAGATGCCCCTCAACAGAGGAATGGATACAAAAAATGTGGTACATTTACACAATGGAGTACTACTCAGCTATTAAAAAGAATGAATTTGTGAAATTCCTAGGCAAATGGTTGGACCTGGAGGGCATCATCCTGAGTGAGGTAACACAATCACAAAAGAACTCAAATGATATGTACTCACTGATAAGTGGATATTAGCCCAGAAACTTAGTATAGCGAGATATAAGGTACAATTTGCAAAACACATGAAACTGAAGAAGAACGAAGACCAAAGTGTGGACTCTTTGCCCCTTCTTAGAATTGGAAACAATCACCCATGGAAGGAGTTACAGAGACAAAGTTTGGAGCTGAAACAAAAGGATGGACCATCTAGAGACTGCCATATCCAGAGATCCATCCCATAATTAGCCTCCAAACGATGACACCATTGCATACACTAGCAAGCGTTTGTTGCAAGGATCGTGATATAGCTGTCTCTTGTGAGACTAGACTGGGGCCTAGCAAACACAGAAGTGGATGCTAACAGTCAACTATTGGATGGATCACAGGGACCCCAATGGAGGAGCTAGAGAAAGTATCCAAGGAGCTAAAGAGATCTGCAACCCTGTAGGTACAACATCATGAACTAACCAGTACCCCGGAGCTCTTGACTCTACTGCATATGTATCAAAAGATGGCCTAGTCGGCCATCACTGGAAAGAGAGGCCCATTGGACAGGCAAACTTTATATGCCCCAGTACAGGGGAACACTAGGGCCAAAAAATGGGAATGGATGGGTAGGGGAGTGGGGGGGGAGGGTGTGGGGGACTTTTGGGATAGCATTGGAAATGTAATTGAGGAAAATACATAATAAAAAAGATTTTAGTATAAATAGTAAATCAACGTCTGGTAGAAGGGTTCACCTTCTAGCTGATCTTAAAGCCACATTATTTTTGATCCCTTTAGCTGTTGGCTACTTTTCCTTCTCCCTATTACAGAACTAGGGCTGGTGGGCTAACCCAGGGCAGTGAGTCTTGGAGAACACTTGACATAAACATGGCTATGTTTAAATGGGGAGGGGCAGCCCTACTTCCAAACTCAGCTTCTCAGTGAGCTCACATAGTATCCTTACCAATACAATGTTTCTTACAAAAGAACATAGAGGAAGAGAGGGATGGGGTGAGGCATGGGGAGGGTAGACACTGAACATCCAGCAATCTCCTGAAGCCATGACTTCCAAAAACCTCCATAAGTTCTTGCCCTTTGGGTTGGTATAAAGGCTTCTTCACACAGGATTGACTAACCCAAGAAAGTTTTATTATAGATAGGAAGTTCACAGCCAGAGGCATCTGGAAGTCTGGACTTAACATGGCCAGCAGAATAGACCAGGCCATGTGAGAAAGGGAGGGAGAGCAAGAGAGGAAGAGAGAGGAACCAAGAGCCGAGGGAGAAACCAAGAGGCCAAGAATGGAGCCCAAAAGCCAAAAGAGGCACCAAGAGACCACGAGAAAGACCAAGAGCTAGGAGCATACATAGGCAAAATGGCTAGGTTATATTTTGGTAGAAAAGAGAAGCTGGAAGAAAGGTAGCAAAGCTCAGGGGCTGGAGAGGTTAAGGGTAGGGATCAGTGAGCATTGCTGAGAGTAGCCAGGACTTTGTAACTGGTACTGGGAAAGCCTGGTGGCCAGTGTTTGCTTGGGTTAATAAGCTTCTCAACCCTCTGTCCCAGTTGACTGGTAGTGGTCACCTTAAGCCTCGGTCTCTCAGCTCTGTCCAGAGATTGGTGCTGGAACTCCATACCTTCTGGTCCTGTCTTGGTCTTTCTGTGACCTACCTCAAACCTCAAGGAACCTGAGGGCTGCTAGCCAGCATTCTGCACACAATGTACAGAAAGATGACCCTTACCACTTTGAAGAGCCCAAGGATTTAATGAGGTTTTTTTTTGTTGTTTTTTGCTTTTTTGTTTTTGGCCAGGAAATGAGGATAAAGACTGAAGATACTTTTGATTGTTACATTTGAATATTAAGATCGCATTGGCAACTAGCAATATAAGTGTGTGTGTTATGTGTGTTAAAAATGTATGCATTTGTGTGGTGGAGGCCAGAGTTCAACTACTTCCATTTTTTTGTTTTTTTGTTTTGTTTTTGTTTTTCAAGACAAGGTTTCTCTGTATAGCCCTGGGTGTCCTGGAACTCACTTTGCAGACCAGGCTGGCCTCGAACTCAGAAATTCGCCTGCCTCTGCCTCCCAAGTGCTGGGATTACCACTTTTTTAAAGACAGGGTCTTGCTCTGTAGCCCAGGATGGCCTTGAACTCACAGAGATCACCTGCCTCTGCCTCCCAACTGCTGAGCTCAAAGTTGTGCACCACGACATTCTTCTATCTTATTTTTGAGGCAGGGTCTCTCTGAATCTAGAGCTCACCGATTCAACTAGACTGCCTGTCCAGAAGGCTCTTTATGTCCCCACCGCCTCAGCAGTGGGATTTCGGTGTGCACTCTCACACCTGGGCTTTATGTGGTTGTTGAACCCAGATCATCGTACTTGCATAGTAAGTATTTCATTGAGCCACCTCCTGGCCTGTCATAATCTTTTAAAAGTTAACCCTGTATGTGTGAGGAGCGGGTGTGGCGGCAATCCCAAAGGCGCCAGGGACTGCAGCTAAGTCGTATGACTTGCACCTGACTTCCTCATATAAGCCACAAACATCTTGAGAGCTGCGCAGGTGAATGATACCGGTGAATCCATTTTAATGGAGATATGCCCCTGCTGCCCTGATTAGCTGAAGCTGCGTGCCTGGTGAGGTGGCATGGCCTGCTGTGCGTGGATGGGAACTGAGAGTATAAAAGAGTGAGAGGCCCAGGGTTCGGGGGAGATATAAACAAGAAGAAACAGGACTGAATAAACGTGTGCAGAAGGATCCTGTTGCAGCGTCGTTCTTCCTGGCCAGTTGGGCGCGCGCAAGATGTATGCTCTCTTCTGGGCTTGAAGTTCACTCATCATAATTCATTATTAAAATGAAGGATGGAACACTGCAGCTTGAACTATCTGCTAGTGAGTTTAGGGGCCCATCCTGGGATCAATTGCCAAAGGAGACCCAAGTGGCTCTAAAACAACTGCTTACGATAAAGACGTGGTTGTGGTTTGAGTGTAAACTATTTGAACACTTAGTTCTTAGATAGTGGCAGTTTTGAAAAAGGTTGTGGAATCTTCAGGAGGCAGAGCCTTATAAAAGATCGCTGGGGGTGAGCCTTGAAGGTTTATATCTGGGTCTCACTTCTTATGTACTGTTTCCTGTTCTGCTAAGATAGGACATGTGGTGGCCCAGCTGCAAACTCCTGTCACCATTGCATGATCTGTCACTATGCCTTCAAACTGTGCCTACACATGCTCCCATTCAGTCCTTATCAGGAATTTGACCACAGCAATGAGAAAGACAGCTGATGAGAGCACCAGCTGCTTGTTTGTTTAGTGCTGGGGACCAAATCCAGGGATCAACATAAATGCAGCCCTGGTTGTCCTAGCAGCTAAAAGGTGATGCTCTGAACCCTGGAACCAAACAGACCAAAAAATGAGGAGAACACTTTGTGTGTGAAGACAAAAGCATGTATAAGCATTGCCATCAGGTATTGTCAGAGAACAAAGAGACCTGACAATGAAGAATTTTGGTGGGCCCCATTTTGGCCCTGGTTTGGGCCTTGAGGACAAACCCGAGCCTGGCCCGATTTTCTGCGGCCTTGTGGGAAAGCCTTTTGAGAGCAGTCTCAGTCACTTCTGTATTGGGGTGACTCAGCAAGATCTGTTTGTCCCTGTCTCTGCCCCACTGTTGCTGAGGTAGAGCTTTGCCATTGGCCCTGTCAGTCACTCCATACCCTCCATCACCTTCCCCACCAAAAATTCCCCCTCCCTATGTTCTGAACTTATATAAGCACAAGGCTGATGCCATACAATGCCAAAAAAGCAGAGTTTCTGCTTTGACAAGACTCCCTGCTCGGTGTGTTTCTTTTGGGCTGTTGACACTGGCCATCCTGCTCAGCCCCTGAGAAACCCCATTGGGACAGGGTCCTCTCTCCTCTTGCCTGAACCTGCTGGCATGGAGCAGGAAAATGTTAATGAAACTGGCCTTCAGGCTTAAAGACTGATACTCATTGTCCTATAAGGAGACTGAAAAATTAAGGAAGAACAATGAAAATAGTTTTGTTAGGCACAAGTACTGTGACCGAGTCACAGCCAAATAAATGCAGGATTTACATAAAAAGGCAGACTATACCATGTTGGTGTTGGAGTATCAGCCTCTGAATTCAAATTCCAGCTAGCTCTTCAGCTTAGCAACTGGGTGACCCTGGCCTATGCAGTGTCACCACCAATGAAAGGGGAGACTAACAGCTGCCTCCTAGCTTGTGACTGAGGAAATGATGAGAGCCAGGTGCTTGGTACAGAGCAAGCACTAAACTGAAGACAGGTACTATTGCCTTAGAAAGTGACTTGAGGACTAGAAACCATTTCAAAGAAAAATAATCAGTTCTGAAATATGTTACCATCAGCATGGATGTGACCCTGGTGTGCATGGCAATAGTGGCAGGCTGTGGTGGTAGGAAGTTGAATCTATGCATGCTCGTTTTAGAGAAATTCTGATATTAGGTTAGAAAATGGTGACTACATTAACTCATGGCTGTAAGATAAAATAGCAAACTTTGTGTAAGATAATCTGTGTGGAGATAATCTGGTAGATACACTGCAAAGCATTACATTTTCATGTTCATAAAAGCTAGGGAAGTGGAGCATAGTGCTTACAGAAAGATTTCAAAGAAATTCTATACTCACATGTAATAGTTTAAAGTAGGACGCTAGGAAAGTGTGATGGTTGGATTCACTGTTACATTGATGGGGTATGCTTCCTCCTGAGTCTGTCAGTGTTTCTAAAAAGGGTTAACTGAGAAAGGAAAACCCACATGGAACATGAGTGGCATCACCCCATGGGCAGGGCCTGCATGGCAGTGTGACCAGCCACCTCATGTTCCTGCGGCCATACCTTCCTCTCATGATGGACTGTACCCTTACATTGTGAAGTCAGGCAAACCCTCCCCAAGTTCTCACGTCAAATATTTTGTCATAGTATGAGAAAAGGAAATGATACAGTAAGGTTGATAAAGTAGAATTCAATTTGGTCAAGTTGAATAGTTTCTTAACAATTTCAAGAGGTCATTATCTTAGACTGGGCCCCTGCTCTGGGCTTCAGCAAGTTGGCTAAAATATCGAAATGGAGTCACTCATGCTAAAATTCTGGGTCATTAAGCTGAAACTGCCAATTATCATTACCGAGACAACAGTCTTCCCCAAAGAAGCCACTTCAGGGGCATGGTAATGAAGTTCCTTAACCCTTATACAAAAAGGGTAACCCAAAGCGACTCAGTGTTAGGAGAACTCAATGGTCCTCCTATTATGGCTCCTACCCCTGTCCCCAACAGACATGGACATGAGTTTGAAGTGAGACATACACCTTTTGTTCTTTGTCTTTTTCTGTCTTCTGCCCTTCTCTGTCAGCTCAATGAGATGCTGCAGGTGTCTCATGGAATGAGAAGTCTGATTCTAGAATCGGAGCAAGTTAGGATCTCTAAGCTAAATTGTTGTGGTTTGGGCCTTTGAGAAATAAATTTCTAAATTGGCCAGATACTTATGATAAAGAGAGTGACAGAGAGAGTATCAAAAGATGTTCAGTTTCCTCTCCTGGGGCTATAGAAGAATTGGTCTTCTGTAGGAGTTTCACTAACTAGAAGTGGCTTTTCCTTTCTCCTTTGAGGCACACAACTTGTATGTGAAGTGTTGCCCTGTCCTGGGCAGGAGAGCTGGAAGGCTTTGTCCATCTCCAGAGTGTTAAACAGGCACATATGCTGTGTGGCATAGCTGTTTCTGTCCTCCAAGCCAGAGCCACAGCTCCAGCACTTCCAACAAACAGTTCAGCTATAAAGAGGTCCCAGGAAAAGACAGTGATACTTGCCTGACTGCAGCTTTTCTTCAGTGGGTACATGCTGCTGCTGCCATACCCACCATTCTCTATTAACATCATGGTCCAGCTTCTTCAATTTTCCAATTTAGACTTAACACCTGCAACTTACCAGAAAGTGGCCAAGCTTTCAGAACATAAGAGGCTTCCAGTACTAGATTGGGACTGCTGACATATTCACCTTCGTGGACTGAGTTTCTCAGGCATCTCTGGCATGCATGTCTGTCTGTTGATAGCACTAGCCAGCCTCTATCAGGCATGCCAATATCACAATATATATGTACTCACTGGTTCAGTTTCTCTAGAGAACTTTGCCAAAAACAATATCCAATGGAAGAAAATACCAATACCAAATGATTGGCCCTGAAAACATACATATGAGTAACATTATACAGATTGAGCTAGTTGTATTTAGGAATATATGTAATGCATGGAGGGATATATGGGAAGGTTTGGATGAAGGACAGTGAAGGGGAAATAATGTAATTATGTTATAATGTAAAAATAAAAGAAGTAATAAAAGGGGGAAGAATAGAGATGCAAAAAGAGAGGAACTGGATTTATGATTCTGTTACCTGTGGGAGTATACAGGTTTCAAATATGTATATAACATTTTACCTCTTACCTGGGTTGTAAATAAATGGTGTTAAGAAGCACAAAGAGAACTCCTCCTAAAGATACAAAAGCACAAGTTTTCATGTTCACTAAGGCTGGCCTATTCTGCCCACAATGCAGTGCAGTTGGTCACAGCCATCAGGATGGGCTTTGCTAAAGAGAATATTTTCTTACAAGTCCACTAAACATGACAAGTGGGAGACTCAAGGAGGAGAGGGATATCCTGCATCTTCTTTTTCTGTGGTATAACTTGAAGAAAAAAAAAAAAACCACGAAGCATCAAAGATTGCCTACTCTTTCACTCACGGATGGGCTCTGGAGCTCAGGTCCTAACCCTTCCTGTGGCTATAGTTGATTAATCCACTCTAATTGCCCAGCGGTGATGCTGCAAGTTCCTCACTACCTGCCCTGATGCTCTGGATTCCCGAATGAAAGACACACACACACACACACACACACACACACACACACACACACACACACACACACAGAGCCTTATATTGAACATACCTTATATTTTTGGTTGTGAGCCTAGCCTTTAACGGCTGAGCCATCTCTCCAGCCTTTGAACATACCTTAATCAGATCAATGGCTGGGCCACTCCCAAACTTCTATGATGCTCCTGAGTTATTACTTGCTAAAATCTATATTCCATCTTTGCTACCCTAGACCCAATGGGGGGGGCAGGGCCCTGGAACTTCTTTTCCCTAGCTTTTACATAATCAGTATGCCTCTCTTCCTGCCTCTCTCAAGCCCAGTTTTTATTCCTCTTTTGACATGACAATTCTGCTTCTTCTATGGTGCTCTCTGTCTCCTTGCCCAGCCATTGACTGCCAGCAACTTTATTCACCAATCAGAACCAGCTGGGGGCAGGGACCCTCATCATCTTACATGTGGGATTCTTGTGCAATTTGGAAACCCAAATAACATAATCCAAGCATTAAACTAAATCCACAACACTTTCTCTTCTAAAACAAGGGTGTTAGGAAACTACTCCTGGTAGTTCATGCTGGTTGAAACTGGCTTTCATTAGAATATTCCAATGGTGGCATCAGTCACTTGTTGGATATTTTTGAAGTGACTTTTCAGCTCCATGACAGTCATATGCTTTAGAATCATATGTGTGTACCACATTCATCACTGTGGTCTCAGAACAGAGAATATGCAGGAACAGAGCCCATCTGCCTTCTTCCTTACTGGCTTTGCTAGCTGCTTGGCTCAGACTTGGCCATTGCAAATCCTCGGTAGACTGTAGGTACTGCCCTGAGGGCTTCACAGGATCCTCGAGCTGTTCCTGCTATTTCCAGTTCTTTCCTCAGGATGTGGGGCCTCATAGTTCCTCGGGGACAGGTCAGGAGCTGCCATCTTAGGCCTGGTCATGAACCAGTACAAGGTAAGTCTAGGTCTCAGAGAAGCAAGAGTTCAACTGAGCTTCCAGACCTGCCAGCCACTCTAGCTCTATAGGTCTGATTAGTGTGCATGTCCCCAGAGAAGCCTGCACTGTTTGTAGTTGACAAGAGCCCCTCAAGCCAATGAGATAGCAGTGGCTCCTGCCATTCTTCTCTAGTTGGATTTTTAATTCTAACCCTAACCCTAAGTCCTTGTCCCTCACAGCAGTGCAGATCAGGGAGGGTCTTTCTGTGGGCCTCCATCTGTGCTGACCCTAGGGATGGACAGCTGGCCAGAGGCTTCTTGGGTTCTACTTCACCTGCAAGGGCAACTGAGACAGCCCAGGATCTTGGGAAGTGGGATGCCCGAACACTATCCATTCAGATCCCCCTTGAGTCTCTTAGCTTGGGGTCCTCAGCTTTGTTTGGTTTTGTTGTTTTTAAGACAGTGATTTAGATGGAAATAATTTCCAACTTACAGAAAGTGTGCAGCTGTGGGAAGAGGGCATGTTGGCAACACTACCCTTTTAGCATCCGTGGGCTTTCTCCTTGCCCCATGCACCACACATTAATCAAGACATTTTGAGAGACAATTGCATCATTATAACCATGACCTTCCAATATGTCAATTAGTAGACTGTTTCCTTAAATTACTAATGAACTGGGTCACAGGCTCTAAAGATCAGTAATCAGCTCCTGGCCACTGGGGGAGGTGGTGCATTTGTTCTCAGCTGGAGTCTTTCCTATGTGCACATCCCTGTCTCTGACAACCATTCATAAGGTCAAATCATCTTGTTATGCTGTCTGTCCACTAATTGAGTTCCCAGGGGCAAAGGTTTGTTATTGCTTTGCTCTCAGGGTTGCATTTCCTCAACAAAGGCTTTTCCTAATCAACATGAAGGGGCTCCAGTGGCCAGGAAACAAAGGTGTCTTAGAAGGTTGGAGCAAGTCGTGGCTCCAATAATGAGTCAGGAGAGAGGCAGCTGGAACTGAAAACTCAAGAGTTGTCCTGGCCACTTAGAGATCTGTTCTGATGGGATGGGGCAGCTGATAGCCTGAGGGAGGAAGGAGCCCAGCTACTTGGGAAACTGATGCAGAAGAATTGCCTGGTAAATTTAGTAAGGCTCTGTCTGAAAAAAAAATGAAAGAAAAGATTGGTCATGTTGCTTAGTGGTAGAGCATTTGTCTAGCACTTGTGAATATCTGGGTTCAATTTCCAGAAGTATGAATGGAAGGAAGGAAGGGAGGGAGGGAGGGAGGGAGGGAGGGAGGGAGGGAGGGAGGAAGGAAGGAAGGAAGGAAGGAAGGAAGGAAGGAAGGAAGGAAGGAAGAGGGCTGGAGAGATAGCTCAGTGGTTAAGAACACTGACTGCTCTTCCTGAGGTCCTGAATTCAATTCCCAGCAACCACATAGTGGCACACAACCACCTGTAATGGGATCTGATGTCCCTTTCTGGTGAGCTACAGTGTGTACCCACATATATTAAATAAATAAATAAATACAAAGGAAGAAAGAAAGAAAAAGAATTAGAAGTAATTAAGCCATTGTGAATGTGTGTGAAAGAGAGAGACAGAGACAGAGACTGTGCTCTTTCATTAATCCGTGGCCCTACAATTGGAAGGAAGACTTGACCCACAATAGAGTAGAAGCAGAACAGAGTCTACCTCCTCAGCCCCCTGAATATTCTATATATGGCCTTGAGTAAGGTTCCAGGAGCCATATAGGAAAGGCTAAGACTAGCAAGTGGCCTTCCTGGAGGTGGCCCACCATTTTTTGTTTGTTTGTTTGTTTGTTTTGTTAACATGGTCTGCAATGGGTGAGCCCTATGTGGCAAGGTCACAAAGATACTTCATTTCAGGATTGCTTCTTGCAACTGAAATGCCTTTCCTATTGTTATTATTAAATTAATATAATAATCCCTGGGCACTAACCCACCCTATTGAGCAGATTTCCTGCAGATCAACATGAAAAATAAACTTTCATGAATTAATGCTGCTTAGATGAATTAATGATTTTATATTGTTCCTGATTTGGTTTAAATACTCTTAGAAAGTTTTAAGAGATAGTTTTAGCTGTTTTGCTAAAATGATGCAATAAATTTAGAATCAAGAATAGGATGTGCCTCACAATATTCCTCACAATAGTACATAAAGGCTGGCTGCATAGTAAGAAATACAGTGAGCTTTCATAATTACACTAAAAAGAGAAATCGACTTGGGACAAGTTTGTGTTCAAGGAAAAATATTCAGGTCCAAGGATGAAGCCAGAGGTGTGCACTATGATAAGGCAAGGCCATATGAATCTGTTGCTTTGAACTTATTATAATGAGCATATAGAGTGAAGCACTGCTTTGAACTTATTATTGATATTCTTCTGTAACATTTGTGTAATATTTTACCTATGAGGTAATTTTCTAAAGAACTTTTGTCTAAGAAGGTATAAAAAGGCCAAAGAAAATAAAGTTGGTGGCATGTGGCAGTGTGTGTATGTGTGTGTGTGTGGGGGGGATTGGAGGGGGCAGACTCTGCCCCATCCATCCACCCATCCATCTGTCTGTCCAAATGTATGGGTGCAGCCATTTTCTGCTTCACCTGGTGTGTATGTGACATCTCTCTTTTTTCTCTCTGGTTCGAAAAGAGTCAATGAGCGTCCTGTTCAGCTAGAGGCTTCTGACTGACAAGAGAAAGGAGCACTAGCTATAAATCCTCTTACCTAATTCCCCAAACAGCATGTGTTAATTGCCAGAATACTAGCGCTTGTTAAAGCGCAAGTAATAAAGTGTTAGGATTTTAGCACAGAACAATAAGCCAGAACAATAATAAAGAATTAATTTTCCCTAGTGATTAATAAAGCACAGAACAATAAGAAAGAGATAAATTTTTAGCACAGAACAGTAAAAAAGAGTTAAGTTTCCTCAGTGCTTAATGAAGCACAGAACAGTAATGGGGAGTTGTAAAATAAAGATACAGCATTTAAAAAATAAAGCACAGAGAGTTAAAGACAAAAGAAGCCACAGAAAGAGAGTTAGAGGGAAAAGAAGCCACAGAGAGTTAGAGGGAAAAGAAGCCAGCAGTTTTCAGCCACAGAATAATCGAGAGAGTGTTAAGTCTTCTGAAGCCGTTCGCTAATAGCATTCAGTACTGTTAGAGAAAGTTAGAGATCATCAATATTTTGGCCTGTGTCCAATGTTGTGTCCTATCTCAGCTCCTTCCCCTAAGGCTGCGTAGACCCCTGGCAATGCGGGGCTCATGATATCTTGTCTCCTCTCTACTTTCCACCACCTAGGTATACAGCCGACTGTGACCTTAGGGTATATAGTAGGAGGGCTCAAGATCCAAGGATCATGCAACATCAGGGGTCAGTGCAACCAAGATACGGAAAAGGGGGCACCACCCTTTTCCACTCCCTTCTTAGTCACTGAATTTGGTTTTATTTGAAATGGCAATGTGCTTCACTAAAAAGCTGCCTTTGTTTCTCTCTCGGCTCCCATTTAATGTTCTTCCCAAGAGATGCCCACAGAAACATGGGATAAGCTGCCCTGTCTGTCTTAGGCTGGCTGCCTTCAGATGACTTTCCTTGTTAGCATTAAGCCTGCCTGTGTGCAGCGATGGTTCAGTCCTGTATCCAGTGGAACTGAATCCTATCATTTTCTATACTTCATTCCAAGGTAGAATGAAGACATTTTAGTATAAAGAGGTTATTTATAAAGAACATGAACACACTTAGTGCCCCAAAATATCTCTTTACTCTATGTAAGTTTCTTCCATTCTGTTAGGCACAATACTATCATTTATTAGGGAGGTATTTTGGTTAGCTTTTTGTCAACTTGACAAAAGCTAGGGTTATTTTGGAAGAGGGACCCTCAACTGAGGAAATGTCTCCATCAGATTGGCCTCTGGGAAAGTCTGTAGGGCATTTTCTTGATTGATATGGGAAGACCCAGCCCATTATGAGCAGTGCTACCCCTGGACAGGTAGTTCTGGATTGTACAAGAAAGCAAGCTAAGCAAGCCAGTAAACAGTACTTATATATAGCCTCTACTTCAGTTTATGCCTCCAAATTCCCACCTTGACTTCCTGCCCTGACTTCTTTGGACAACTACAAGCTGTAAGCCAAGAAAAACCCAAAGTCATGTTTGGTCATTAGGCTGGATAATTTTATCTCAACCTGAAAAACAAGTTACCGTCATCTGAGAGGCGGAAACCTCAATTAAGAAAATGCCTCTCGAGCTGTAGGTAAGTCTGGAGGATATTTTCCTAGTAATTGATGGTGGAGGGCCAAGGCTATTGTGGGTGATGCCTTTTCTGAGCTGGAGGTCCTGGGTTCTATAAAAAAGCAGGCTAAGTAAGCCAGGGGAAACAGCACTCTTTCATAACCTCTGTATCAGCTACTGCCTCCAGGTTCCTGCCCTGTTTGAGTTCCTGTCCCTACTTCCTTCAATGATGGACCATGATGTGGAAGTGTTAGCAAAACAAGCCCACAAACCCCCTTTTTCCACAATTTGCTTTTGGTAATGGTATTTCTCTCTTCTCTTCTCTTCTCTTCTCTTCTCTTCTCTTCTCTTCTCTTCTCTTCTCTTCTCTTCTCTTCTCTTCTCTTCTCTTCTCTCCTCTCCTCTCCTCTCCTCTCCTCTCCTCTCCTCTCCTCTCCTCTCCTCTCCTCTCCTCTCCTCTCCTCTCCTCTCCTCTCTTCTCTTCTCTTCTTTTCTTTTATTAGATGTTTTCTTCATTTACATTTCAAATGCTATCCCCTTTCCTAGTTTCCTCTCTGAAAATCCACCATACCCTCCCCCTCCCCCTGCTCCCCAACCCACCCACTCTCACTTTCTGGCCTTGTCATTCCCCTATACTGGGGCATAGAATCTTTGCAAGACTAAGGGCCCCTCCTCCCATTAGTGGACAACTAGGCCATCCTCTGCTACATATGCATCTAGAGACACAAGCTCTGGGGGTACTGGTTAGTTCATATTGTTGTTCCTCCTAAGAGGCTGCAAACCCCTTCAGCTCTTTGGGTACTTTCTCTAGCTTCTTCACTGGAGACCCTGTGTTCCATCCAATAGATGACTGTGAGCATCCACTTCTGTATTTGCCAGACACTGGCATAGCCTCACAGGAGACAGCTATAGCAGGGTCCTGTCAGCAAAATCTTGTTGGTATATGCAATAGTGTCTGGGTTTGGTTGTTGTTTATGGGATGGATCCCTGGGTGGGGCAGTCTCTGAATGGTCCTTCCTTCAGTCTCAGCTCCAAACTTTGTCTCTGTAACTCCTTCCATGGGTATTTTGTTCCCCCTTCTAAGAGGTAATGTATTTCATCACAACAATAGGACAGTCATGTAGTTTTTTATAACAGCAATAGAAAGTCAATCTAGAACAGAAGACTTCCCAATCAAGCTTCCCTGAAAGTAGATAAAAAGTAGTAAACACATTTCAGTAGGATTTGTTTTAAGTAAAGACAGCATAAGCAATAATGCACATTTCCCTGCAGTAAAGAGTTAAATATTTTAAGTGGTTGTAATGGCTATTCCTGGTTGTCAACTTGACTATATCTGGAATGAACTACAATCCAGGATTGGAAGGCTCACCTGTGATGCAGATCTTGAGGCTGAGAGATACAAGTTTCTGACCTGGATCTTGGCATGGAGATCTTGAGGCATAGTGGCTATGAATCCCAGGAGACTAAGGCAAAGAGATCCTGAGTTTAAGGTCATGTAGGACAAAGCAAGTCCCACCTTTAATTTATGCCATACTTTTTGCTGGAGACCTACATAAGGACATTGGAAGAAGGAAGATTCTCTCTTCTTTGCCTGTTTGCTTTGTGGGACTGAGCAACTACTAGATCCTTGAACTTCCATTCACAGTTGCTATTGACCATTGTTGGAGAGTTGAACTACAGACTTTAAGTTAATTTCCTTACTATATAGAGACTACCCATAAGTTTTGTGACTCTAGAGAACACTGACTAATACAACTGGTAAACCGGTTCTTTTTACTGCATCATTAGGAATAATGAGAGGTTGAAACTAAGACAACTCTAGCAATTACAATTTTGGGTTGATTTCAATGACACCATTTTCACTTGGTCTTGCTAACTCTGAATTTTTCTAATATTCAACCCACCTTTTTATCTGTTTTTAAAAACAAAAATATCATATAAAATGCAATATTAAGACAAGCTGACAACTGCTTTTTCTTTTTCAAGTATTTATCTATTTTTAGAATGTGTGTGGGAGGGTAGAGGTACCCTCAGAGACTAGAAGTGTCTGGTCTCGTGGAGCTGGAGTTAGAAGCAGTTGTGAACCTTCCAATGTGGGTGCTGGGAACCCGTCCCTGGTCCTCTTCAATGGCAGTCTGTGCTCTTAACCACTGAGCCATCTCTCCAGCCCCATAACAGCTTCTCTTAGTGAAGAAAGGAATACTTGTTTTAAAATTGTATCACATTACCTGGTAAGGACTATCACAAACAACAGATGCTGTTAAAAAAATACAGGTTGTGATTTAGCAATTAAGAGCTAGAAGACATGCACAGTGCAACAGGTGTCCCTCTAACTGTCCTCAGTCTTCTGTCAGATTTGCATCAGATGTAGTAATGGAGCCAGCCACCAGGTGGGATGTTCTTAAAGATTGGACACACTATTGCCCACCAAGTTGGCAGAGCAAATACATGTTATTCCAAACTATTGTATATTAACCCTGGACTTTCCCTAAATGATTTTTATTATTTGTTCTAATTTGTCTTCACAATCAAAACCAATTTGAGGGTTTTATTTATTCTGTCTCACAACTTATAGTCTATCATGAAGGTAAATCAGGGCAGTAACCCTGGCAAGCAGGAACCTGGAAGAAGGAATTATAGCAGAGACCATGGAGGAATGCTGTTTCCTTGCTTGCTCCCCATGGTTGGCTCAGCTTGGTTTTTTTGTTTGTTTTTTTTCATATGACCAAGAACCACCTATCCAGGGGTCACATTGCCCACAATTCGTTGGGCTTTCTCACACCAATAATTAATCAAGAAAATGCCCAACATATTTGCCCACAGGCCAGTCTGATAAAGGCATTTTCTCAATTAAGATGTCCTCTTTGAAGATGAGCCTCACTTATGTAAGGTTAACAATAAAAACAAAACAAAACAAAACAAAACAGCTCAACAACAACAAGAGAAAAATCTAGCATGCTGTTTTCTGACATTTCCTGTATTTCACTTCCCCTAGAAAGAGTGGGGCCAAAGGCTTCTGAATCATTTTGGGCTAAACTTAAACATGTTATACAGAAACACATACACACACTTTTCTCCTATTTAATTTATCTTAGACATTTTACTCCAGAAAACCTTCAGAGGGCAGAAGTGGATTCCACCTTTCTTGCTGTGTTCTCCCTTGAAAAGGGGAGAGATTGGTCAGGTTTATGTTAGATACTGTTTAATGTACACTCTCACTTGCACAGACTAGTCTCAGCGGGATCCAGGAACCAAGATGGCTCCCCCAGATGCTTGGGCAAAGCCCTCCCTGGCGGGGCGGACACCTCTCCTCTGGCAGGAAGGTGCCCGGATGTCTGGACCCTGAAACCTGGTCTGCCTCAGAACCTGTGTGGTTTCTGCCTGTCCCAGAAGCTGTTACCTTCTGTAGTCCACACTCTCACCTGCGCAGACTCCCCAGGGTACTCTTGAATTGAAAATCCTCCTACCTCTACCTCTTGAAGGCTGGAGATTATC
The DNA here is from genome assembly GCA_921997135.2 of Mus spretus. Lineage (NCBI taxonomy): Eukaryota > Metazoa > Chordata > Mammalia > Rodentia > Muridae > Mus > Mus spretus. Next base: position 95,648,174 of record OW971694.1, read on the forward strand.
GGTGTGTATACCATGCCTAGGTTTTTCAAGCTGAATCCATGGATATAGAACCCTGAACTACAAATTAACTGTCTAACCTTTGGGAAATTGCTAAGGTGATGACAATAATGAGGAGCAGACTCAGAGAATACAGCCATGCCTCTACTTTCAAAGTCCATTACTTTTGTGATATCGAGTAAGCCTAGGCATTACTTCTAAAGCAGCCTGTTTCACTTGAGACAATAAGAGGCACCAAAAATGACCAAGAGGGACTAGAACGTAAAGCACAGTAAAGGACTTCTCAAGCCAGATAAGGGCTCCAGGAGATGCTCTAAGAGATTCAATGTTCCTTGGCCAGAGAGGACCAGCACCCATTGTGCTATGAGGTATAAGAGAGGGTTCCAAGGTGCTTCCCTCTAGCTTCAGATAGTGTTTCTTTTATTTAAACACTAGTGTTTATTTAAACACATACATATATTGGATATGGTAGAGATGAGTATCTTTAAGTTTCACATGGCAGTCTTTCTAGACCATCATCCATGTCTAAAGAGCATCAGAACATGGGATCTGCTGCTGATGCATTGGATCAATTCCAGAAAGATCACCACTGTTATGTGACTATTAGTTTTTGAAACATTTAATTTCAAGCTTCTTCAGAATTTTGAAGGTTCATAGGAAGAACACCCAATGACCAGAGGGCCTTTGGCTACGTTAGTGATGGGCAGGGAGAGAAAAGTCTTGTGGGTTTTCCTTAATGCTTTCCCTCCTGTGTTCTTCTACATCATGCAAATCATGAACTATGATTGGTCTCTGAGGTCTTGCACTATTTCTCCTTGGTAATGTTGCCTGATGACCAGGTAATGAATTCTGGTCTTTAATGTGCATGCAGATCATGATCTCCTAATAATTGAATGTGTTTTCTTAGAACATTGTATTGAATATTGTAAAACATCTAAACTGATTTACAATGTAAGGAGAATGGGTCTGGGTTCTATGCTGTTACCACACAATTCTTCATGCATTGAGTGTATGTATCTCAGCTACATTGTTGTGGCCGCTCGGTATTTCTTATTTATAGACCATCTAACTCCCAGGAAGCACATTATACATGAAACTACCTTTTCAATGTGTTATTTCATAAAATTTTCATTAGCAAACATTAAATTAAAAGGTGTTATTTCTCTGACATGTGCTCAGAAATTAATTTTGTATCAGCAAATTAAGAGAGCAACTTTCAGATGCACACAGTCACAGTAAACAGTCTGTTATTGAAAACTGCTGAAAAGTTCAATGCATATTTCTTCCTTCTAGTCATCTTGATCTATTATAAATTTGTTCATTATCAGAAAATTAAAGTACATTTTTATTCTTAATATAATTTCCCAGTATCTCTGTATCCATAATTTAGTTAACTATATTAAGAATAAAAATGTGCTGGAGAGATAGCTCAAAGGTTAAGAGCACTGGCTGTTCTTTCAGAGGTCCTGAGTTCATTCCCAGCAACCACATGGTGACTCACAACCATCTGTAATGTAATTTGATGTCCTCTTTTGGTGTGTCTGAAGACAGCTACAGTGTATTCACATATATAAAATAAATAAATCTTTTTTAAAAAATGGGCTGGAGCTGGGTGGTGGTGGCACACACCTTTAATCCTAGCACTTGGGAGGCAGAGGCAGGTGGATTTCTGAGTTCGAGGCCAGCCTGGTCTACAAAGTGAGTTCCAGGACAGCCAGGGCTACACAGAGAAACCCTGTCTCGAAAAACCAAAAAACCAACCAACCAAACAAACAAACAAATAAAAAAATGGAAAAAAAAATGGGCTGGAGAGATGGCTCAGAGGTTGAACACACTGACTGTGCTTTCAAAGGTCCTGAGTTCAATTCCCACAATGACATTGTGGCTCAAAACCATCTGTAATGTGATATTGGCGCCCTCTTCTGCCATGCAGGCAGAACACTGTACATAATAAATAAATCTTTTAAAAACAAAACAAAACAAAACAAAAAAATAGAAATGCAAAACCCTTGCCAAAAAGGGGAGAAGAATTCTTGTCTCCCTTCCCTAAGAAGGAGGTGAAATTTATTTGACATGGCAAAAAGCTCTATGGCTATTTGAAGAAGATGGTATGTTACCTAGATGTTTTAATTAGCACCTAAACTGCAGATCAGAAGATTCCCTTTTGTGTGGGAGGACAGTCATGCAAAATACATGTAATTGGGCAAGTTTGCACATCCTATCCTCCAGCTTGAGTACTGATCACATTGGGAATAGGCAATTGCAAATGTGCTTCAAAAACTCACTCACCTAGAAACAATTTTTCTCTTAAAATTAAAGACCGTGAAAACTTGTTTTTTAATTTAAATTTTATTTTAAAGATTTTATTTTAAAATGTATTTAAATATTATATAGTATAGCTGTTAAACTATTTATAAAACTAATTATAAAATTTTTCTAATAAAATAAACATCACACGTGAACATTTGTTTGTTTTTTGTTTTGTGAGACAGGGTTTCTCTGTATAGCTCTGGCTGTCCTGTAACTCACTTTGTAGACCAGGCTGTCCTTGAACTCAGAAATCCGCCTGTCTCTGCCTCCCAAGTGCTAGGATTAAAGGTGTGTGCCACCACCGCCCGGCTTTGAACATTTGTTTAAAGGAAATTTACTGTATACAGTATAGCACCTTTCTCAGAGTTAGTCTTTCATTATTATCTCATTAGATGAAATCAAAATCGGTTCAGTAGAAGTCACCAGGGGGTAACCTCAGCACTGTCTTCCACTTGTGTCCTACTTAAGGCGTCCTGGACACAAGGTGACACTAGAAAATAGACTTCTCTAGGAATGCTGCACTAGACAAGTTCAGCAGGCAAAAAACATAAACTTTAACAAAGAGGAAATGAAACAGTGGGAATGAGTCATTCAGTACAGTGGAAGAGAAATAGAAACAGAGATCCTGGTGGAAATAAGAGACAGTGATTCTTCTACCTACAACCCACCAACAGTCTCTTCTACCACATCCACAATCTGTGAACACCACTATGCCTGTGTGTAGAGTGACACTATGACATGATACACCTGTTTCTGGTCTGTGTCTTATGTGTGAAAATCTTCAGTCATGAGGAAGAGATTTCTTTAAAATAGCATCTTCAGGAGGAATAGAAATGATCAGGCCCCACACCACTCCTGTTGTCAATAATGTGCCTGTTCTCCACTGGCAGCTACCATGGTCCTTCCTCTTTCCTGCCTGCACCTGTGTGACATCAGAAGAATCAAGCACATAAGTCTTTTCTCAGAAGATGAGATTTAAAGGATGTGAAAGAATAAGAGCTTTATGAGAACAAAAACCAATGCCCATATGGTCCTGTAGAAGTGGGGCAATACCCTTTGTCCCCAATTTCTTATTTCTAGCTCAACTCCTTCTAGTGGCTGTCCTGCTAAAGTGGAAGACACTATTTCTCTGTAACTATTTCTGTTACTATTATCTTCCACCAACTATTTTTTTCTTTAACTTAAAAGAGCATTTTATCTTCAATTTTCTAATCACACCATATATTCTGAACTCAAAAAGAAGAATAAATTTAAGACTGTAGCATGAGACAAATGACTTTTTATTACAAAGAACACCTTCCCCAACAAGGAACTAATTGAACAGTCAAATTATATGTTCCCCAGAATTACATATATGAGTCTGAAGCATTAAAGAAAAGCATTTTGCTTTCCAAAACATATTCTGTATTTTACAAGCACTAGTTACTGGTACTTGTAAAATACAGCAGGGCCAGCCTGTTACAAGAAGTTCAAACAAATATTGTTTAACTCAGATGTGCTTGGTAGGTGCTAGTCCCCAAACCTGCCAAAACACTGCTGAATATGGCATTTAAGCCCTTTCAGAGGCACAGAGGCAGAGCAGTGCTTCCCTACCAGGGAGAATTTCACCCAGCAGAGGACACTTTGACAATATCTAGAGAAAGAATTTTACTTTCTCTCATGTGCATGTGTGATGTGCATGCATGTGTACTGGAGGCTCAAGGTAGATGTGAGTCTTATCTTATTTGTTGAAGCCTAGTCTTTCAGTTGAATTCATAGTTCTCAGGTATAGCTAGGTAGCCAGCTTGCCAAGGTAAACCATGTCTGCCTTCCCTGCATTAGAAATATAGGCAGGCTGCCACACCTACCTGGCATTTATGTGAATTCTGGGGATCTGAACTATGGTTCTTATGTTTGTGTGTGTAAGATCTTTATCATACCAACTTATTTCTCCAGCCCCAAGAGACATTTTATGATTGTATAGCACGGGGAGGGTGTGTGTGTGTTGTTGGATCCAGTGTCTGGAGTCCTAGAAGTGGGTTATGTTCAGCTCTTCCATTCCTGGCCCTACCCACTGAAGAATCACTTGGTTCACAATGTCCATCGTATCGTGCTGCTACTGAGATTCTGGTGCAGGACACAGAACAACAGAAGACTGTGTTTTTCTCAGAGGTTGCATAGAACTTTTGATTCAGGTTGGACACAGCCTCTTGAGAAAACATAAAAACTAGGACATAACTGAAAAAGAGCCGAGTGTGAAGCATGGCTTTTCCAGTTCTTTCTCTAATTCAAGCCTCACCAGAATTATTCTGTGCTTGAGTTTCATTAAAACTTAACTGTTTCAGGCTCCTTCTAAAGGTGTGTGTGTGTGTGTGTGTGTGTGTGTGTGTGTGTTTGAAGCATTTGGACTTCAATTTTTTTCCCCTTTGGACTGGCTACAAAGCTTTCTTAATTTCCCTTTTCAAAATTTGCTCATGTAGTTTGACATTTGTGTATAGAGATGAAGAAAGAAAGTAGACTGAGTGGTAGATCATTTCCAGATAATCTTTAATCAGAATAACTCATCGAGGGAAGCAACAACCATTTAACAGTTTGTATCATAAATGAGCAGAAAGAGGCATGTGAAAATCCTGCATTGTGTATAGAGTTTCTGATCCTTGTTTGCTAAGGGAAATATCTGTAACATCTTTTTGCTACACGAAGGCTTCTCTGAGTTGGAGCACACCAGATGCTGTCTGCCACATCCCTGGAGCTTACATTCCTCAATCGATAGCAGGAGATGGGAAGGAGGAAGGGAAACTATTGGGGGCTTTTACAGTGATGGGGCTTTTATAATGCTGATGTTATGATTTCATTAAGTAGAATAACCAATAATATCACTGCTCCTGGGAGCAGGCTTGTGAATGTTTAAAGAAAGATTGTTTAAAGAAAGATGACTCGAGCTATTCAGTGCCACTTGGTTGAAAGGTCTAACAGGTAGTCAGAGTCCTCACTTTTGCGGAGACCACACATCTGTCTTCAGGTTCCAGAACCCCACCAGAGATGGACTCCAGCACTTTTCACAGCACAGTTATCTACAAATACAGAAAATAATACATACCTGAGAGACAATATATAAATGTAAACAATGTGGTAAAGCCTTTGCATGTAGCAGTAGTCTTACAAATCATGAGAAAAAGTCAAACTGCAGAGAAACTCCATAAACACAGACAGTGTGGTAAAGTTTTGTGTTTCCTGGGATCTTCATACAAGAGTAAAACCTTTAGTGTGTAATCAATCTGTTAAAGCCTTTGCATATCTCAGTAGTCTTTGAAGTCCTAAAAGAACTCATACAGAAGGGAGTCTATAACTATATAAGATTTTATCACTGCACACACAAAAGATTAATTGAGAGAAATCTCTTTAATGACAGCATGCATTTAGCTCTGGCTAATGCTCAAAGAAGATCCAGCTGGGAATAGATTTTAATTTCCACCTATGCTGTCACCCTTAAGCCCCTTTTAGGTTCAGGTCCCAGGTTAATTTTTGAACAATTTAAATATGGACTGGAGACTGCATGTCTAACCAATTAGACAGACACACAGCAAATATAGTCCCAGAATTACTTCTTAAGTACACCAGTGTCCTGAAACAACATCAGTGACAGGTTCCTAAGTACAAAGTCCCAGAGGATGAAAAAGACATGAAAAGTAGAAGGCAGAAAGTTACAAAAGCTGGCGTGGGGAGGCCTTGCAGAAGCCTCTGTGTATGAATGTTTAGCTTCCCAGTGAGGAAGATATGTTGGCTAACCATAGTGCTCCACTGGGTTTGTTATCTGGTTCCTGTTTGCCTTCCAGGGTTCATATACTTACCAGCTGAAAACTAGCTGCAGTTTACCTAAGCCCAGCATGAAGGACTCAACCCAAGTGAAATTAGAGTATTTGGGGGTTTATTTGGGGGTAGCTCTCTAGTGGATTCAGTGATCCCAAGGAACCAGAGAGTTCACTAGTCCCGAGGAGGTCAGAGAAGTTATGGGATGGGAGTATAAGGAGCAGAGGTGGGGAGAAGGAGCTAGCAAGGCATGCAGGGAGAGAGAAGTGCAGGGGGGAGGGAGATGGAGAGGGAAGTGGAGGGAGAAGGGGGAAGGGCAGGAGAAGGAGGAAGGAGGAAGGAGGAGGGAGGGAGAGAGAGAGAGAGAGAGAGAGAGAGAGAGAGAGAGAGAGAGAGAGAGAGAGACAGAGAGACAGAGAGATAGAGAGACAAAGAGTACAAACTGTCAGGATTATATAGGAAGATCTTCTGGAGACAGGAAAGCTCAGGGTACAAGGTGGGGTCTGCCAACTTTGCTATGTAACAGGTGGAGACTGAGGAGAGCTGGGAGAACCTGGAGGTTCAGCTGTAACCTTCCCAGCCTTGAGCAGGCTAAGCAGACCTTGAACATTCATCATGACAGGCCTTATCAAGCTGGATAGAAACATGTGTCTTGGCTGCAGTTGCAGGTTCCCATGGGAACTTAGCTGTTTTGGCTGCCTGTGCTGACCTTGTTCTACAACGTATTCCAGCTAAAGAAGGGGATGGGTTTTGTGGTTTTTCCCTTTATAAACGTAAAGCCTATTATTAAACTTTGAGTCTTGATCAGAATCTTTGTCTTGACTTCATTCTTCTCTCGCGTACCCCCCACCCCCATCTTTTCATTTCCAGCCCCCCTTTCAGGTAAACTCAGTTCGCCCGTGGCTGCTGGATGGCTCCACCCAGCCAGCTTTGGTGTGTTAAATATATGCAGATCAGAAGCTGGTCCCGGGTCTGAATCCCAACCGCAACAAAACTATTGTTTCCCCAAATCTCTTTTTAATCGTTAATATCCTGGGCACCCTTCCGCTTGTAGGACAGATTGATAACATCACTGCAAGTTGAGCTATGCAAGCTAACTACCTTGATTCCAGGAGGAAGGCAAACAGTCTACTGAGTGAGGAAAGCTCAGGCTGAAAAGTCAAGGACTTGCTGAGCACGGGGTCAACTGCTCACATAGGGGAGGAGCAAGTGGCTGAGCAGTGATAGGTGCAGTGGTGGTTCCTCCCTGGGGCTGTGCGGGGAGACAGAAGGGTAGGCTATTGGAGGACCGGCACAAGTATTACAGAAATGAAAATCCCTGTAGATCTGGAAAAGGTCGTCCCTGGACTTGAAGCTTGGTCTGAGAACTTTTACACTGTATGGCTTCAGCACACTCTAACTCTAAGGGAGGTGCTCGACTCACTCAAGACTTACTGGCCAATCAGAGCCTCCAGGCAGACCTGCGTGTCAGAAGAGAAGGCGGGTTTTCCGGGTGCGGTGGTGTCGGTTTCGCTTCCTGATTGAGTGCTTGAATGGTCCTGTGTGCTGTGCTCCGTTTCCTGCGGTTGGATGTTGTGGATTGTGCACAGGCAAGCTCCGAAGTTGCGACATGGTAAGCACAGGGTCACTGCCAACAATGGGGAGAAGCACAGGGGTCTGAGCAGCGCGAGCTGGTGTGGTGGGGCTTTCCCGGGGCTTAGTGGGAATTGGCGGCCACGTGTGAGGTTCTAGCCACTCGGGGGACCCAGCTGTAGCCTCTGAATAACTTCACGGTGGGGGCTGCATCTGTGCAGAGCATTTGGCCTGTGTGTAGAAAGATCTTTGGCATGATCCCAAACTCAGAGAGTCCTAGTTTCTGCAAGTTCTGTTCTTACCATTTGCCATTAAGGTGGACAATCCATTGGAGTTAATTTTGTGGAGGTTGTAAAAGACATCTCATGTGCTGGGTAGCAATCCAATATCAAGCTGTGATGTAAAAGTGCAGGATTAATGATCTAAAGGATTTACTAAAGTTTAGGAGATAGTAAGGCACTCCAAGTAAAATTTATCTGAGGGTGGACTGCATGTAAAACATCCCACAGATAGGTAATGTGCTAACCAGGTCAGTTAGAGATTAGGTTGCTAGGATACACAAGTTAATTCACCCGGATTGTCCAGAAATTGGGCACCAAACCATAACAAAGGAAACAAACTTGATTTACTACCATCCACTAGGTTCATCTCCATATCAAAGAGCAGGCCTCTAACAGGCTGGTCTATGGAGCCTTACAGGATCACAATCTACAGTAAGGCCTGGTGTGGCATAAAGGTTCAGTTTTCTTCTTGAGAAAAGCATAGTTCTGCCACATGGGTGAGATGATGCCTAGTGACAACCATGTGAGAAGGTAAAAAAGAAAACAAAACAAAACACTGTTGTATTGAGTGCTAAGTTACACTTTCTCTGAGGTTTCCATATATGGAGAATGACATAGCTCCTCATGAAACCCAGGAACATGCTTGGCAGAGCCAGTCACAGCTTGGGGCCTAGGCCTTGGGAGCTTTCCCTGAGGCTCTGGGTATAGAGATAAAACAGAGCTTCTTCTCTAAGACCTGGAATATGCTTGGGAGAGCTGGTAATAGTCTGGGGCCAGGGCCTTTGGGAGGGGTTGCTTCAGATTCTGAGAGCACAACTCTTCCCACCGTACGGGGTTGTGGTTATCAGTCCCGAGGCCATGAGAGACTTGGTCAGAAATTTTTTCAGATGCACTGAGTTTCCCCTTGTGCAGCAACTATTTGATTAGACTTCTCCTGAGTGTGTCCCATTGTATGATGCTTCTGCTGACTTCATAGTTTCTTCATCTTTCTCCTGACTTCATAGATGTCTCCCATCTCCTTCCTTTTCCCTCATGTCAATCGTGTACAAGATGGTATTCTTTAGAAGCTTACTTAGCATGAGCCATAGCTTGTGTAAGTCCTCCCCACCCCAGCTTTTTTACTTTCTACCTTTTCCTTTTCCGGTGTTTTTCATCATCTGGAACCTTCCACTCAGGATACTCTCACTAACCTGCTGTGTTAGGGCACTGGTGTACTTAAGAAATGATCCCGGGGATATGTTTGCTGTGTAAATTTCCCATCTGTCTAAGTGGCTAGACTTGCAGTCTCCAGTCTATATTTAAATTGTTCAGAACTTAACCTGGAACCTGAATCTAAAAGAGACTTAAGGGTGGCAGCATAAGTGGAATGCAAAATCCATCATAGTCTGGGTCCTCTTTTAGCATTAACCATGTAGCTAGTCTTTGCTACTTTATGGTTTCTTCTTTTAACACACACTTAATCCCCCCCCCCCCCGCAACTCCAACCCCCTCCTCTTTCACCCCCTAACACCAGATAGGACAGAAACAAGGATGGAGGAGAAAGAGATCCTTGAATCTAGTTTCTTTTTTTGTACTGGCCCCTCACCCCCCCACCCCCAGCATGAGTCAGTCTCTGATGCAGGGAGCAAGGATTAAAGATAGGAAAGGCAGAAAGAAGATGCAAAGCCAATAGTTAGATTTGGGAGGACTGCTGGTTAATACTGCAGCAGCAGCAGCCAGAGCCTTGAGTTTATTTTTCATAGTCTTTTTATACCCCCACAGTACTGTAGAATGCAAAGCTACAAGCTAACAGAAACAATTTCCTGAAATATACACAGAATATCTGTTCTTATCCAAAGGTACCTCCCTTGAACCTCAGGAGTACCTCCTCTTATAGTTCCATGTCTCATCAGGCTGGGAAATCTGCCAACAGACCCTGACCCGCCTTGACTGCCTGGGCACATAGAAGAATAGCGTCAGTTTTAAAGCATAAATATCGTCATCCAGGAAGAAAAAAGGTGTAAAGGAAGTTCCCTTGCTCACTGTATTCAGGGTCTTATCAAGATGATCAACTTATGACAAGATGTAGGAACACATTGCTCAGCTGTATTATTATTATTATTATTATTATTATTATTATTATTATTATTATTATTAAACTTACTTCCTTGTCCTAGCCCAATGTCAAATGTTTGCCTTATTCCTAGAAGCAGTACCAAGGGTTATCCACATCTGGGAGAGTAGAAGATTCCAATAAAATTCAAATTTACCATACTAGGGCTCTCTCTGCCCATAGGGTGGATGGAAGGGCAGAGCTGGGAAGACCTGTGCTATCTGAGTGATTTAATCTCTAATCCTCCAGTAGGAGAGCCTCTTCTGTTCTCTGGGCAGCCTAGCAATCAGGAGGAGCAGCAGTGGGAGGTAGCTTACAGGTTCGTTCCGTTCCATGTTCTCCTCAGATGCAGTTCATCAGAGAGCTGTGAGGAGACCCCAAGCCATGCCATTGTGATTGTGGCAGCCACCAGGGTAAAGGGGTTGGCCAAGCAATCCCAGTCCAGTCTGATTGGCCTGTGATGGACTGTGAACCAGACTGTCTTTCTTTTGGTACATGTGGTGACCCGGGCCAAGTGCCTTGTCCTCTGAACCTGCCTGAATGTGAATTCCCTGGGGGTGGGGGTGGGGGTGGGGAGGCTCTGCAGCTCTGGCCATAGGAAGCTGTGTTAATTATAATATCACTGCTTGGTGTGCACATACAAGCATTGCTTTTGATGTGCAGAAGACAGATTTCAACACTGAAAATCTGGTTTCTAGAAGTTCTGAACATTGCATTGCAAATTCAGTTTTGTGTGATTTTACAAATAGTTTAGAAACTGGTAGAGATGAGGTTATGGGGATCATCCTTCAGCAAGATCTGATTAAAATCCTTTTACCTTTCCACTATCACCAGTCACAATGCATGAAGTGATTCAGGGAAACTCAGTTCCATGGTCCAAAAGGAGTTTTTGAGATGCAAAGGTTTCTCAAGTGTGCATGGTGGTGTGCATGTGGGTAGGGCAGATTCTACATCATGTGCTATAATCCAGGTGGTGGCAGGAAGCAGACATTAAAATTATTCTTCAACCTTGGTTTGTGTGTGGGTTCAGTGGGGCTGGATTTGTGTGAGATCACAGAGGGTGTTAGGTGCTGCAGAGCCATAGCCCAGCTTTCTGATCATCTCCATACAGAGAGAGCTCTAGAACATGAGGCCTTTGGAAGTGAGGTCAGTAGTGGCTGGAGGGGTCAGAAATGTAACATTTAGGGGCCACTTTGACTTGTTTTTGTGGGAATTGTGAAGTCTATGTTTATTCCATTTGTATACCCATGCGATCATAGGTAATATTGGTCATGTTCACATTTTTTCTGGCTGAGTTTCCGTAGGTCTTTTGATTGAAACTTGACAATAATTTGGGATTTATGTTCTTGGCTTTTTTCACATGGCAAATATCTTTGGAATCAGCTTTCCTGTTAAGAGTTTTCTTTAGATTGTTTTGAGTTTATGCTGCAAATTAAACATATCCAACATCCCTCCCCCCCTTTTTTTGAAAACATCACTATAATGTGTTGTTTACAGTTGTAAGTGTGTAAAACTGAAATTGATGTGAAATAATGTACAAAGCCATAGAAAGAGGACTTTAGCATATACTTTAGTGACATAGAATACATTGTTAGGGTAACATAAATGATATCTCACTAAATATAACTCAATTGAGAAAACAATAAGAATGAAAATAAAACATTGTCCCGAATTGATCAATGAATATATATGTGACACAGGATTGTGTATTAACAATAAACTCTGATAGCAGTAGGTTGGGATTTTCCATAAATATCAACTAAAATTAGTTAAGACCATGTTGTGTTATAGTTGATATAAAATTGCACATATGTAGTATATGTATTCTGTTACATTTGGACATAATATTTAAACCCAAGCAACTCCATTCTACTGAGTTCTCATAAAAGTTACAGAGTTGCCATGGATCCCAGCAGTCTTCCCAGTATAGTTTCCATGCACTTGAAATTAGTTTTAAGAAGTACCAGAATTCTCATGTTCATTGCAGTTGTATTCATGGTAGCCTAAATATGAGAATTACCTCAGTGCTCTTTTGTTGAGGACAAGCTGGGTGCCTTAAGGTGACAGTGTGCTAAAGGAATAAAGACAATAGCAAAGGTTAAAGGATTAAGTTCTTGTAAAGACTCTTACAGTCAGTGCTGTATTGGTAATAAAAACGGCATGTAATTACAGCTTAAGTATTGTCAACCTATTTTTCCCATATAATCTTAATCTTCAGTGCACTCTTATTGTCAGATGAATAGGATAACTTGAACCATGCTAAAGCTTTTAAATTCAGACCCAATTTTAGAGAACCTGACCTAAGTTTGGATTTAGGTAGACTAACAGGTTGGTATCTAGCATTGGTTTCCAAGTTGCCCCCCAACAAAACCTGAGCTTAGCTGCAGTCTTTATGCTAATCACCAACAAGAGCAGAGTTTCCAGGTTATTCCCCCAAGAAACCTGCATAAACCCACCCTCTGCCTAACAACCACCAATACAGAGGGGAGCAGAAGTGAAGTTTATGATATGACTCCCAGCAGTGGCCAATTATGTTAAAGGCCACAGGAGCTTCCCTGTGCACATATTCCCTGCTTGCTGCTTGCTATAAAGCCTTGCCCCGATAGACATTCAGGGCTCCCCCACCACCAAAACCATCCTGCGTGAAGGTGGTTCATTGGAGTAGCCTGAGCTGGCTCAAATAGAATAACGAACCTGCTGTGAGTTGCATCAGATTGGCTCCTGTGTGTTTTGGGGATCACTAACTTTTCCCTGGTACAACACTATAACATGACTATAGCCAGTGTGGAGGCTGAAGCTGGTCTATTTTTCTCAAGCCTGCTTTTATACCATTTTAAGTACATGCAAATAATAAGGTCAGTTCTAGGTGAAAGAACAAACAAGGCAATAAACATAAATAGTCAAGGAACAAACAAGGCAATAAACAAATTCCATTGATCATTGTTTTTAGGGGCTTATTGGGGTAACCAAGATAAAAGGAATGCCACACATTCCTTGGCTGAGTTTTTCTTGAGCTTTATATTAGCCCAAATGTAAATATTCTTTTCTGAGCCTACTTCCTAAGTCCTAGCCCAAAGTCAAATTCCTGCCAAATTCATACAGAAAGACAGAAAGCACAGAAGCTAGCTGAAGCAACCTCCTTCAAAGGGTTTTTCTAATGTTTAGAACCTTATGTGGAGAAGAGAAATGAACTATCAAGCTTTCTGTAGCAAGAGTTGTTATAGATGGGAAGCAAATGTGGTATTATAGTACACTGTCAAAATGCAGAAAGTGACTTTATTTGGATGGTATGAAAGCTTTCTGCCTATGAGTCATACTGCATGAAAAAGTAAAAATGAATTTAAGAAAAAGACTGACTGTTTTGTTTGAATTTAAATACTGATGATACATTACAATTGAACAAACATGTAATAGTCTTAAATAACTGACTCGTCTCTTTGTTTTCTCTGCATTAAGTAACTTATCTTGGATGGCAACACTTTCATTTTTGCTTTGGAGAATGTGTTTAAACATTTAATATTTTTATACATTGGTTTACTTATTCTTAATGCATATCAAAATTAATGTAACAATTTTGTACAATATCACATATTTATTGTTATTGAGTAGTTATTTAAACATTAGTTTTTCTTGAAACCAATCTGGAGTATTCATTTGGAATGAAATGAGAAGCATTGTAATTCCACATTCTAAACTAGTGAAAGCTAACACAAGAAAATGATGGCTTTTGTTTCTTACTTGATATGTATTTCACATTGCTGACAGCAAAACTTCTGATTTCATAGATGTAGACTGGGCCCAAGATGAGCGTATCATGAACTCCTGTGTTGCAGGATATTTGATCACATTGTGAGCCCAGAGACTATTTGATTTACTCTGGGGAGGTGTGGTGGGGGGAACAGGGGTCGGGGAGCTGTTTCTAATTGTGGTGTGGCTCAGCCCTTAGTACACGTTTGCTCCCAAACAATGAAGATTAAAGTTAGTTTTAGAAGGAATCACATATGTTTAAAAGCAATGTCTAAATGAGTGGTTGACAAAATGAGTCAGGGAAAGATCTGACAGAATAGGACATGCCCAACTCTCAAGAGAAGAGAGAGGGAAGAGAGGCAACATAAGACGAAGTGTAAGACCTGAAAAGCCTTACGTCCAGGATGTCCCACTCACAGAGATGCAGAGATGGAGATCAATGCAAAAAGCAAGAGGTTTACTAATCCAGCATGCTGGGGTTGTTCTGAAATCAAGATAGAAGCGACCCCGAGTAGCTAAAGCACACACCTTTTATACATTTTTGGGGGCAGTTTATCATTGGTTAACCTTTAGCAACATTAAGGGGCAGACTTAAGGACTGGAAACATTGTGTGGGCTTTTCTACACAATCAGAGAACTATCTCTTGGTGGATAAACTTAAGGACCAGAGACATTGTGTGGGCTTTTGTATACAATCAGAGGACTATCTCTTGGCATACCTTGCAGTGAGGCAAATTCTGGGAAAAGAATTAACTTTTTACAACCGTGGTCATTTTGAGCTACCAAAAATCTTACAGAAGCAGCTCAGGGTGAGAGGAGGAGGTAGTTTTACCTGGAGAGTTTAACAGAGACAGGCTAAGGAGAGAACAAGCTAGACACAGGTGAAAAAAGAATGAGCCAGAGAATGAGAATGTGCCAGAAGACGAGAACAGATTGCTAAAGTTCAAGGCCAAGCTCTGCAATTCAGTCAGAAGTGAAAGAAGCCAGTTTGAATCGGTTAGCATGAAGAGGAGTTTGAGTCAGAACAACTGAGTTGGCCAGCCAGCCAAAGTTCAGAAAGAAAAAGAAAGGGTGATTTTATTCAGCCATTAAATCTCAGATGCCCAAAACATTCTAGACCTACATAAGATTGTACAGAGGCTAGAAGCTTCCAGAACTAGGTCTAGAATATCAGAAGGAGGAATTAAGCCTCCAAGATGATATTTTTATACTTCTGTGTAATGGTCACTGTATACAAAAACAGAATGAAAACTGTATCTGTCATAATCATACTGTCCCTGTCTTCACTATTTTGCTTTTCTTTATTCATTATTGCTTCCCTTTTATTTTTATTTTTTAAAATATTTTTACTAGGTATTTTACTCTTTTACATTTCCAATGCTATCCCAAAAGTCCCCCATACCCTCCCCCACTGCTTTCCTTTTTTGCATTTTCATTTAATATTGAATTATTTTTTAACTGAAGATAGATTCTCTCTCATTCAATATATCCTGAGCACTGTTTTTCCTCCCTATACTCTTCCCAATTGCCACCCCCCCATTTCACCTATCCTCCTCTCCCCTAGATTTAACACCCCCTCACCCCATTTCCTCTTCAAAACGAGCAGACCTCCAAGAGAGGACAGCCTTACAGGACAAAACAAGATAGAAAGAGACAACGTGAAAGCCTTCATATTGGACAAGGCAACCTGATAGGAGGAAAAGTCTCAAGATCAAGCACACCTGCTCCCACTGTTAGGAGTCCCACAAAAACAACAAGCTAACAACCATAACGTATCAGCAGAGGACCTGGCACAAACCCATGCTGTCTCTGTGCTTGCCATTTAAGTCTCTGTAAGGTTCCTAGAAATCCAGTCAGTGTTAGTCACAGATTCCCTCTCAGGTCAAGGGTCTCAAGTTAAACCAAACATTGGTTGGCCACTCAAACAAATTTGTTAACATCATGCATCAGCACATCTTGCAGGAAGGACCAATTGGTGTGTGTGTGTGTGTGTGTGTGTGTGTGTGTGTGTGTGTGTGTGTGTGTAAGGGGTAGGGGTCCAGGTTTCTCTTTCTGTAGCCAGTAGAGTACCATCTTTCCTCAAAGAGACTAGAACATAAGGGTTAAGGCTTCAAGCCTGCACCAGCTTAATTTCTGCATTCAGTGAACTGTGTGGAATTTGTCCTCATTGATGGGGTCCTACTGTCAGTTATCTGAGAGCAAAGTTTTGTCCTAGCATCAGCTTGGATTGTTTAAGGATATCCAAGGGACCACCTTGGCCAACAGATCAACTAAATGTAACCCATTTCCAACATTGAAGCCCTGGCTGACTACAAAGGATGGTCAGTTCAGACTCCATATTCTCCATTACTTGGAGTCTTCATTAAGGTCACCCTAATGCATCTAGGAAGTTGCTATTGTACTGGGTTTTTACACTAACCCCCAAATCACCCCTAATTCCAGCTATTTCTCCCTGCATTGTACTTTACCCCTGCATCCCCCCAACTGATCCCTCCCACTCCTGTTCCCATTAAACCCCAGTCTACTCACAGAAACTACTCTATTTCCCCTTTAGAAGGAGATCTGTGCTTCCCCCTTTAGCCCATCTCTACCTAGCCTGTCTGGGTTTGTGGAGTACAGCTTGATTATTGTTTACCTAATAGGTAATATCCACTTATAAGTGAATGCATGCTGTGTTTGTCATTCTGGGTATGGATTACCTTACTTAGGGGGATTTTTCTTTTTTTTAAGTTGCATTCACTTGCCCGTAAATTCACTATGTCATTTAAAAAAAAAAAATACAGTTGAGTGATACTCCATTGCATAAATGTACCACATTTTTTATTATCCACTCTTCAGTTGAGGTACCTCTAGGTTGTTTCCAGTTTCTGTCTAGTGTGAATAAATATGATATGAACATAGTTGAGCAAATGTCCCTGTGGTAGGGTAGAGCAACTTTTGGATAGATTCCTAAGAACAATGTAGCTGGTTTTGAGATAGATGGATTCTCAGTATTCTGAGGAACCACAGTTCTGAGGAAATACTGACTTCCATAATGGTTCTGTTAGTTTGCACTCCACAAGCAGTGGAGAGTTCTTCCCAGTTCTCCACATCCTTGCCAGCATGAGCTATCACTTGTATTATTGGTCTTAATCATTCTGATATGTACAAGATAAAATTTCAAAGTAGTTTTGGTTTGCATTTCCCTGATGGCTAAGATGGCAATGATTTCATTAAGTATTTCTCAGCTTTTAGAGATTCCTCTGTTGAGCATTCTACCCCATTTTTAAATAGAATTTTTCTTTGGAAAGCCTAGTTTCTTGAGGTCTTTGTATATTTTGTATATTAGGCCTTGTCCCATTCCTTAGACTGCCTCTATGTCCAATTGACAGAGTCCCCCCCACTTCTAATCTGCTTTCTATTATTGGCAAAGAGGAGAAACAGAATACACAGGATGAGTATTGGTCTATAATTTCTTAATTTTTAAATCATATTCTTATACCTCATGCTTAAAAGACATATGTTTGTCTTTCTCTCTCCTTTTATTTGTGGTGCTATCTATGTTGTGTCTTTTTATTCATTATAATCTAATTATATTGTTATTTCTCTGAAAAGTGATAGATGGTCACATATTTTCGTCTTCTGACAACTTACTATGAGTTTCTTGAGTTGTTTTTTTTTTAAGATTTATTTATTACATGTAAGTACACTGTAGCTGTCTTCAGACACACCAGAAGAGGGCGTCAGATCTCGTTACAGATGGTTGTGAGCCACCATGTGGTTGCTGGGATTTGAACTCTGGACCTTCGGAAGAGCAATCGGGTGCTCTTACCCACTGAGCCATCTCACCAGCCCTTGAGTTTTTGATAGTTTGGGAAACAGTTTTAGTTTCTTCTTCTTAATTCTGAAGGCTTGCCTCTCCTCAGTTCTTGGCAGCTCTGTCTTCCTGTTGTTGCAATCAGCAATTTTTGGAGTTTTGCTACTTTTGATATGGTTAACACATTTGATTTGTGTTTTTAAAACTTTCTGATCTATTATTGTCTCTGTGTCCTAATTAGCTTCAGTTGTCAACATTTTGGAGCCTACAGTCATCTGAGGAAGCCTCACTTGAGGTCATGCCCTCGTCAAAATGGCTGGATGCTATGTTAGTGAGAGATTGTGATGATTGATGTGGGAAGGCTCTTCCACTGAGGGTGGCAGGATCCCTCAGCAAGTGGGCCTGGGCTACATAAGAGAGCTAGCTGAGCATGAGACAGTGACCAAGCAAGAGGGCAAGGCAGGAAGCAATGTTTGTCTATGGTTTTTGCCTTATTTTCTTGAAGTTTCTATCCTAAGCTCACAAAATGATGGACTGTGTTCTGACAGAACCAAACAAGTGAACCTGTTCATTACCTGAGTTGCTTTTGGTTAGAGGATTTAATCAAAGTAGCAGAGTATCGAGTCAGAACCAAGGGGAAAAAAACCTTCAAAAAGTGATTTTGTTGCTGGACAGAAGCTGGACATGTTCTCCTTTGGAGGAATGTGGGAGATATCAGGACTTGAGATGGCAAACAGCATAGAAAGCTGTACTCAGAGCTTAACTGGCTGTTGTTGTGGCATCTGGAAGATATGAATATTGCAAGTTATGCAGACAGAAGTTGATGTTGTAGGATTTCAGTTGAAAATAGAATGAAAATTTTAGCTAGAGGTCATTTTTGTGGTAATTTGACCTGAAAACTTCCTTATTCTTCCCATGCTCTGAGAAATTAAGTAAGGCAGAATTATGGAAAAAACTGGGACACTTCAGGATTCTGGAAGATGAACAGAGAACTGGAGTAAATCTGTAATTCTTTGTAGGAATTCCAGTAAAATCCTCTGACTCCTAGAGTCTTTCTTGTGTGTTTGATTGATTATTACAGGGGAGACAGGGCCTTAATATGTATCTCTGGCTGTCCTGGGTAGACCAGAGATATACCTGCATCTGCCTCCACAGTGCTGGGATTAAAGGCATTAACTGCTATTCTCAGCTTGCTCATCATTTTTGTAGTTTGTAATTGTTCATAGTTTCTCTGATGTGTGTTCAGTACTGCTTGCCTCTCTCTCTCTCTCTCTCTCTCTCTCTCTCTCTCTCTCTCTCTCTCTCTCTCTCTCTCTTTCTCTCTAGGCTATATCCTATTCAAAGAGCAAAGGAATGAGAGAAGTGAATCTTATAACTCAGTTTCCTTTTAAGATGACTTGATAATTGTATTAGAACTTCTTGGTCATGAAATAAGTGGGGAAAGCACCAGAATCATACAAATGTATTGTCAATGAAGCATACATTTACAATGATGTCAGTATCATGGTTTTTGTTTTACACATGTATGGAATATTTTAGGATGCGTTGACCCATGATGATGTGCATGTGAACTTCACTCAAGAAGAATGGGCTTTGCTGAATCCTTCACAAAAGAGCCTCTACAAAGATGTGATGCTGGAGACCTATAGGAACCTCAATGCTATAGGTAAGACTGAATTTTCTTTCACTTTTTAAAATAAGGGAACAATTGTTTCTTTGCTATTGATGCTTTTCTGTAATTCCAATTGAGAATGAGGAAAAATGAGATGAATAAATCACGTCTGCTAAAGATAGCAACTCAAATTTGCCTTATTTCTAATAATATATCATACTTTTTCTGGTACTATATTTTAGGCTACAATTGGGAAGACAATAATATTGAAGAACATTGTCAAAGTTCCAGAAGAAATGGAAGGTAATTTTCATGTGCAAGTTGATATGAATATGCCTCAGAAGAAATGTTAATGTGTCCTGGAACATTTAAAGAAAATCAATAGTGTAAAAAAAGGCACTACTTTAAGAGTATTGATTATTAAGTTCTCACAAATCCTTATACCTCAACGTCAGGTGTCTGATTTGTGTTTTCAAGGCATTTCTCTAAAAGAGAAGATGAGGAAACAATGCCCTAACACATAGTACCATTTGAATCATAGCCACAGTACAGCTACTCTGTAGAACTGCCAATCTAGTGTCATACCACTCATATATTGCCAAAGATATATATTAGGTGATAAGTTTATGTTTCCAATAAGCAAATATTCCATAGTAAAGCTGATTACTCATATAGTAATATTGCTAAGTTTAAGTGAGAGGGGCAGTTTATGAGAGTCAAGAATGTTGATGATGAGAAAGCTTAATTCTTATACCATATGTCTATGATGAACAAACAACCAAACTGCATGAGTGCAGTGTAGAAATCTTTCATTTGTTATTCTTTTTTAATAGTTATACCCTGTATCACAATAGATACAAGCCATGTGAGTATAGGGGTATTTAAAGAAGCAGAACCTTCTCTCTCCCAGAACAATTAAGATATATGTAGTAGTCCACATTTGAGCCAACTTTCTCAGTGTGTTACAAGTTATAATTATTTGGTTTGCCAGGTTCAGTGGGAATATATCCATATACTCACACGCAGAAAATCCCTATGAGTACTAGGATTGTGAAACATTCTTTTCTGTTTGTCCTTGTTTACTTTGCCATTGTAATATGAAATTGTAGTGTATTTCACACTATAGGCAAATTTATGAATGTACTCAGTGTGGTAAAGCTCTGAACTCTTCCATTCCTCTTCAAATATGTGAAAAATCTCATAGAGAAAAAGGATGCTACAAATATGAGCCATGTAATATCACTTACCATTAAATGGTATGCAAAATAAACCATAATGAAGGGGAAACCATGAATATAAACAAATTGATAAAAATCTTAATATTTGAGTCCTGTTTACAATTCGACCAAATTGTAAAACTGATTCCTACAGATAAGAAGATTCATTTGTTTAGTGAATGTGGTAAAGCTTTCACATGTGCCAATTATCTTTGCAGGCATGAAAGAAGACTTATTGGAGAGAAACGCTCTGAAAATATTCAGTGTAGTAAAGACTTTGCAAGTCATAGTTATCCTCAAAGGCATGAAAGAATTTATACTGGAGAGAAACCCTATGAAGGCATTCAGTCTGGTGAAGCCTTTGTACATCAAAATAGTCTCCAAATAATACATACTGGAGAGAAACCCTACAAATGCAATCAATGTGGTAAAGCCTTTGCACAACACAGTACTCTGCAAATTCATAAAAGAACACATACTGGAGAGAAACCCTATGAATGTGATCAATGTGGTAAAGCCTTTGTATTTCATAATACTCTCCAAGTACATAGAAGAACACATACTGGAGAGAAACCCTATGAATGTGATCAGTGTGGTAAAGTCTTTGTAGCTCAGAATGATCTTAAAGGACATGAGAGAGTTCATACTGGAGAGAAACCTTACAAATGTGATCAATGTGGTAAAGCCTTGGCATATCATAGTACTCTCCAAGTACATAAAAGATCACATACTGGAATGAAACCCTATGAATGTAAGCAATGTAGTAAATCCTTTGCCTCTCATGATCAACTTCAAATTCATGAAAGAAGTCATACTGGAGAGAAACCTTATAAATGTAACCAATGTGGTAAAGCATTTGCATATCGTAGTACTCTCCGTGTACATAAAAGAACACATACTGGAGAGAAGCCCTATGAATGTAAGCATTGTAGTGAATCCTTTACCTCTCATGAGCTACTTAAACAACATGAAAGGATTCATCCTGGAAGGAAACCTTATGAATGCAAGCAATGTAGTAAACTTTTTGCCTCTCATGGTCAACTTCAAAGTCATGAAAGAATTCATACTGGAGAGAAACCATACAGATGTATTCAATGTGGTAAAACATTTGCATATCACAGTTATCTCAAAGTACATAAAAGAATACATACTGGAGAGAAACCTTACAAATGTAATCACTGTGGTAAATCCTTTGCCTCTTGTGGTCAACTTCAAAGTCATGAAAGAAGTCATACTGGAGAGAAACCTTACAAGTGTAATCAATGTGGCAAAGCCTTTGCATATCGTAGAAGTCTCCAAGTACATAAAAGAACACATACTGGAGAAAAACCTTACAAATGTAATCAATGTGGTAAAGCATTTGCACGTAGTTGTATTCTCCAAGTTCATAAAAGAATACACAATGGAGAGAAACCTTATAAATGTGATCAATGTGGTAAAGCCTTTGTAGCTCAGAATGATCTTAAAAGACATGAGAGAGTTCATACTGGAGAGAAACCTTACAAATGTGATCAATGTGGTAAAGCCTTGGCATATCATAGTACTCTCCAAGTACATAAAAGAACACATACTGGAAAGAAACCCTATGAATGTAAGCAATGTAGTAAATCCTTTGCCTCTCATGATCAACTTCAAATTCATGAAAGAAGTCATACTGGAGAGAAACCTTATCAATGTAATCAATGTGGTAAAGCATTTGCATATCGTAGTACTCTTCGTGTACATAAACGAACACATACTGGAGAGAAGCCCTTTGAATGTAAGCAATGTAGTAAACCCTTTGCCTCTCATGGTCAACTTCAAAGTCATGAAAGAATTCATACTGGAGAGAAACCTTATAAATGTAACCAATGTGGTAAAGCATTTGCATATCACAGTACTCTCCGTGTACATAAAAGAACACATACTGGAGAGAAGCCCTATGAATGTAAGCAATGTAGTGAATCCTTTACCTCTCATGAGCTACTTAAAAAACATGAAAGGATTCATCCTGGAAGGAAACCTTATGAATGTAAGCAATGTAGTAAACTTTTTGCCTCTCATGGTCAACTTCAAAGTCATGAAAGAATTCATACTGGAGAGAAACCATACAGATGTATTCAATGTGGTAAAGCATTTGCATATCATAGTTATCTCAAAGTACATAAAAGAATACATACTGGAGAGAAACCTTACAAATGTGATCACTGTGGTAAATCCTTTGCCTCTTGTGGTCAACTTCAAATTCATGAAAGAAGTCATACTGGAGAGAAACCTTACAAATGTAATCAATGTGGCAAAGCCTTTGCATATCATAGAAGTCTCCAAGTACATAAAAGAACACATACTGGAGAAAAACCTTACAAATGTAATCAATGTGGTAAAGCATTTGCACGTAGTTGTATTTTCCAAGTTCATAAAAGAATACACAATGGAGAAAAACCTTATAAATGTGATCAATGTGGTAAAGCCTTTGTAGCTCAGAATGATCTTAAAAGACATGAGAGAGTTCATACTGGAGAGAAACCTTACAAATGTAATCAATGTGGCAAAGCCTTTGCATATCAGAGAACTCTCCAAGTACATAGAAGAACACATACTGGAGAGATACCTTACAAATGTAATCAATGTGGTAAAGCATTTGCACGTAGTTGTAATCTCCAAGTTCATAAAAGAATTCACAATGGAGAGAAACCTTATAAATGTGATCAATGTGGTAAAGCCTTTGTAGCTCAGAATGATCTTAAAAGACATGAGAGAGTTCATACTGGAGAGAAACCTTATAAATGTGATCAATGTGGTAAAGCCTTGGCATATCATAGTACTCTCCAAGTACATAAAAGAACACATACTGGAAAGAAACCCTATGAATGTAAGCAATGTAGTAAATCCTTTGCCTCTCATGATCAACTTCAAATTCACGAAAGAAGTCATACTGGAGAGAAACCTTACAATTGTAATCAATGTGGTAAAGCATTTGCATATCGTAGTAGTCTCCGTATACATAAAAGGATACATACTGGAGAGAAGCCCTATGAATGTAAGCAATGTAGTAAACCCTTTGCCTCTCATGGTCAACTTCAAAGTCATGAAAGAATTCATACTGGAGAGAAACCTTGCAAATGTGATCAATGTGGTAAAGCATTTGCATATCATAGTACTCTCCGTGTACATAAAAGAACACATACTGGAGAGAAACCCTATTGATGTAAGCAATGTAGTAAATCCTTTGCCTCTTGTGGTCAACTTCAAAGTCATGAAAGAATTCATACTGGAGAGAAACCTTTAAAATGTAATGAATGTGGTAAAGCCTTTACACACCATCATAATCTTCGAGAGCATAAAAGAATACATACTGGACAGAAACCCTATAGATGTAAGCAATGTAGTAAATCCTTTGCCTCTCATGATCAAGTTTGAAAACATGAAAGAATTTCATACTGGAGAGAAACCTTACACATGTAGATAATATGGTAAAGCCTATTCACAATCATCACCTCCAACTACATAAAAGAACACTAAAGAGTAACCTTATGAATATAACTAATGTGGTAAAAGCCTTTACAGTGGTCTTGAAAGGTGTGAATATACTTGGTCTATGGCAAGTGGCTGTATTAGGAAGTATGGCATTTCTGGAGTAGATGTGGCATTTGAGAAAGTATGTCATGGTGGGGGTGGACTTTGAGATTCTATGCTTAAGCTCCACCCAGGGCAGCAGAGTCTTCTGGTTGCCTTCTGTTCAAGATGTAGAACTCTTGCCTCCTCCAGCCCCATGTCTGCTTGGGCACTGCCATTTTTTTCAGCCTTGATGATATCAGACTGAACCTCTGAATCTGTACACTACCCCTAATTAAATGTCTTTTATAAGAGTTGCCTTGGTCATAGTATCTTTTCACAGCAATAAAACCCAAGTTAAGACAAACAGCATAAAAGATACCACACTGGAGAGAAACTGACAAGCAGAAAGTTCTCTGCATGTTTGATAACAGAAATAACATGTTTTAAGTAGTCTCTTCTTCCTTCTCCTCTTCTCTCCTTCCATTTTTCCTTGTATTTATTCCTCTACATTTCCCTTTCCTTTCTGCTTCTTTTTTCCCCATGAGGACAGTGATGTATTAAGATAGAATCTTACGGCTGGAGCACCTGGAGGGGGCCATGCTGGGTCCTGGATCCCTCAGATACTAGTCTGCACAGGTGAGAGTATGGAGTACAGAAGCGACACAGCTTCTGGGACAGACCTCATTTCAGGCTCCAGACATCCGGGCACCTTCCCCGCCAGATGAGAGGTATCTTCCTGGGAGGGCTCTGCTGGAGCACCTAGGGAGCCATCTTGGGTCCTAGATCCCTCAGAGACTAGTCTGCGCAGGTTAGAGTGTGGAATACAGAAACTCCAGAGCTTCTGGGACTGGCAGAAGTGACACAGCTTCTGGGACAGACCCTGTTTCAGGCCTTCATTTTCAGCCAGGAGGCAAGTCTGAACGCCAGATATCTTTGCACCCTCCCTGCAAGAGGAGAACTTGGCTGCAAAGAGTACTCTGACCACTAAAACTCAGGAGAGAGCTAGACTCCCAGGTCTGCTGACAGAGGCTAATAGAATCACAGGAGGAACAAGCTCCAACCAGAAACAACTATAACAACTAACTCCAGAGATTACCAGATGGCAAAAGGGAATCGTAAGAATCTTACTAATAGAAACCAAGACCACTCACCATCATCAGAACCCAGCACTCCCACTTCAGCCAGTCCTGGGCACCCCAACACACCCGAAAAGCTAGACCCGGATTTAAAAGCATATCATGATGATGATAGAGGACATCAAGAAGGACTTAAAGAAATACAGGAGAACACTGCTAAAGAGTTACAAGTCCTTAAAGAAAAACAGGAAAACACATCCAAACAGATGATGGAAATGAACAAAACCATTCAAGACCTAAAAAGGGAAGTAGACACAATAAAGAAAACCCAAAGTGAGACAATGCTAGAGATAGAAACCCTAGGAAAGAATTCTGGAAACATAGATGCCAGCATCAGCAACAGAATACAAGAGATTCAAGGGAGAATCTCAGGTGCAGAAGATTCCATAGAGAACATGGGCACAACAAGCAAAGAAAATGCAAAACGCAAAAAGATCCTAACTCCAAACATCCAGGAAATCCAGGACTCAATGAGAAAACCAAACCTTCGGATAATAGGAGTAGATGAGAATGAAGATTTTCAACTTAAAGGGCCAGCAAATATCTTCAACAAAATTATAGAAGAAAACTTCCCAAACCTAAGGAAAGAGATGCTCATGAACATAAGCATGAAGAAGCCTACAGAACTCCATATAGACTGGACCAGAAAAGAAATTCCTCCTGACACATAATAATCAGAACGACAAATGCACTAAATAAAGATAGAATATGAAAAGCATGAATGGAAAAAGGTCAAGTAACATATAAAGTCAGGACTATTAGAATTACACCAGACTTCTCATGTATAAAAGCCAGAAGATTCTGGACAGATGTTATGCAGACCCCAAGAGAACACAAATGCCAGCCCAGGCTACTATAACCAAACTCAACATAGAGGGAGAAACTAAAGTATTCCATGATAATACCAAATTCAGTTTCCACATGAATGTTGGCTTTCTATTGTTTATGTTGTTATTGAAGATCAGCCTTAGTTCGTGGTGGTCAGATAGGATGCATGGGATAATTTCATTATTTTTGTATCTGTGGAGGCCTGTTTTGTGACCAATTATATGGTCAATTTTGGAGGAGGTACCATGTGGGCCTGAGAAGAAGGTATATACTTTTGTTTTAGGATAAAATGTTCTGTAGATGTCAATTAAATCCATTTGTTTCATAACTTCTGTTAGTTTCCATGTGTCTATGTTTAGTTTCTGTTTCCAGGATCTATCCATTGGTAAGAGTGGGTTGTTGAAGTCTCCCACTATTATTGTGTGAGGTGCAATGTGTCCTTTGAGCTTTACTAAAGTTTCATTAATGAATGTGGCTGCCCTTGTATTTGGAGCATAGATATTCAGAATTGAGAGTTCATCTTGGTGGATTTTATCTTTGATGAGTATGAAGTGCCCCTCCCTTGTCTTTTTTGATAACTTTGGGTTGGAAGTCAATTTTATTCAATATTAGAATGGCTATTCCAGCTTGTTTCTTTGGACCATTTGCTTGGAAAATTGTTTTCCAGTCTTTCACTCTGAGGTAGTGTCTGTCCTTTTCCCTGAGGTGGGTTTCCATTATTATGTGTCGGAAGGAATTTCTTTTCTGGTTCAGTCTATTTGGAGTTCTCTGGGCTTCTTGTATGTTCATGGGCATCTCTTTCTTTAAGTTTGGGACGTTTTCTTCTATAAT
Organism: Mus spretus; assembly: GCA_921997135.2. Classification (NCBI taxonomy): domain Eukaryota; kingdom Metazoa; phylum Chordata; class Mammalia; order Rodentia; family Muridae; genus Mus; species Mus spretus. The sequence goes on from OW971694.1 coordinate 95,674,919, forward strand.
TTTGTTGAAGATATTTGCTGGCCCTTTAAGTTGAAAATCTTCATTCTCATCTACTCCTATTGTAGGTTTGGTCTTCTCATTGTGTCCTGGATTTCCTGGATGTTTTGAGTTAGGATCTTTTTGTATTTTGCATTTTCTTTGATTGTTGTGCCCATATTCTCTATGAAATCTTCTGCACCTGAGATTCTCCCTTGAATCTCTTGCATTCTGTTGCTGTTGCTTGCATCTATGGTTCCTGATTTCTTTCCTAGGGTTTCTATTTCCAGAGTTGTCTCACTTTAGGTTTTCTTTATTGTGTCTACTTCCCTTTTTATGTCTTGGATGGTTTTGTTCAATTCCATCACCTATTTGGTTGTGTTTTCCTGTAGCTCTTTAAGGAATTTTTGTGTTTCCTATTTAAGGACTTCTACCTCTTTAGCACTGTTCTCCTGTATTTCTTTGAGTTATTAATGCCCTTCTTGATGTCCTCTGCCAGTATCATGAGATATGATTTTAAGTCCGTGTCTTGCTTTTCAGGTGTGTTGGGGTATCCAGGACTGGCTGAAGTGGGAGTGCTGGGTTCTGATGATGGTGAGTGGTCTTGGTTTCTGTTAGTAAGATTCTTACGTTTGCCTTTCGACATCTGGTAATCTCTGGAGTTAGTTGTTATAGTTGTCTCTGATTGGAGCTTGTTCCTCCTGTGATTCTGTTAGCCTCTGTCAGCAGTCCTGGAAGTCCAGCTCTCTCCTGAGTCTCAGTGGTCAGAGTACTCTCTGCAGGCAAGCTCTTTTGCAGGAAAGGTGCACAGAGGTCTAGCGTTCAGACCTGCCTCCTGGCTGAAGATGAAGGCCCAAAACAGGGCCTGTCCCAGAAGATGTGTTGCCTCTGCAGTCTGCACGCTCGCCTGCACAGACTGGTCTCCGAGGGACACGAGCCATAAGATGGCTCTCTCGCCTGCTCTGGTGGTCAGAGCCCTCCCGGGCAGATACCTCTCCTCTGGTGGGGAAGGTGCCCAGATATCTGGAGCCTGAAATGGGGTCTATCCCAGAAGCTGTGTAGCTTTTGCAGTCCAGACTCTTACCTGTGCAGACTGCTCTCTGAGGGACCCGGGACCCAAGATGGCTCCCTCACCTGTTTAGGCATTCAGAGATCTCCTAGGCGGACACCTCTCCTCTGATGGTGAATGTGCCAGATGTCTGGAGCCCGAAACAGGGTCTGTTCCAGAAGCTGTGTTGCTTCTGCAGTCTGCTTGCTCACCCTTCACAGTCTGCCAGCTGAGTTTTGCAGACTGGTCTCTGAGGGACCTGGGGCCCAAGATTGCTCCGTCACCTGCTCCAGCAGTTCAATCTTTGAATTCTTAAAAGAATACATACTGGAGAGAACCCCTATGAATGTAAGCAATGTAGTAAATCCTTTGTTTCTCCTGCTATACTTTTAAATCATGTAAGAATTCATACTGGAGAGAAACATTATAAATGTAGACAATGTGGCAAATCCTGTTCACAGTCAAGTCACCTCCAACTACATAAAAGAACATGTACTAAAGAGTAACCGTATGAATATAACCAATGTGGTAAATCCTTTATAGTGATATTGAAAGGTGTGGCAGGCTTTCAAGGCCATCATCCATGTCTAAAGAGCATCAGAACATGGTATCTGCTGCTGTTGCACGGAAGCAATTCCAGAAAGATCACTGTTATGTGACTATTAGTTTTTAGAATGTTTAATTCCAAGCTTCTCCAGAATTTGGAAGGTTCATTGTAAGAACACATAATGACCAGAGTCCCTTTGGCTATGTTAGTGACAGGTAGGGAAAGAAAAGTCTTGTGGGTTTGTGTGTGTGTGTGTGTGTGTGTGTGTGTGTGTGTGTGTGTGTGTGTGTGTTCTTCTACATCATTCAAAGTCTGAACTATGATTGGTCTCTGAAGTCTGTTACTGTTTCTCCTTGGTAATGTTGCCTGATGAGCAGGTAATGAATTCTGGTCTTTACTGTGCATGCAGAGATCATGATTTCCTAATAATTCAAATGTGTTTTCTTAGAATCAACATTGTATTGAATATGTAAAACACCTAAACTGATTTACAGTGTAAGGAGGAATTTGTCTGTGTTCTGTGCTGGTAGTATGCAGTTTTACATGCATCGAGTATAGTTTAACTCCACTTCATTGTTGTGGCTGCTCACTATTACTTATTGACCATTTATCTCCCAGGAAGCACATTATACAGTGAAACTCTCCATTCAATGTGTTATTTCCTGAAATTTGCACAAGCAAACATTAAATCAAAATCTGTTATTTCGGTGGGCAATTTTGGTGCACACCTTTAATCCCAGCACTTGGGAGGCAGAGACAGGTGGATTTCTGAGTTCAAGGCCAGCCTGGTCTACAGAATGAGTTCCAGGACAGCCAGAACTATACAGATAAACCCTGTCTCGGGGAAAAAAGTGTGCTCACCAATTAATTTTGTATCAGCAAATTAAGAGAACAACTTTCAGATGCACACATTCATAGTACATGGCACAGTAGGCATTCACTCATGTCTCCTGGACTCAAGGCTCCTGTCGAAGTTACCGCTCCCACAGCCCCCACAGGAGAAGCATGTGGCTAGTAGTTACATAGACAATGTCCCAAGCTTCTGACCTTCAGGCTAGACTCCTCCCAGTTACCTTGCAACAGTAAGATAACAGTCCACCATAAGAGGGGCTGCTTGGCCCCACCTCGCTCTCTCCTCATTCTCTCCTCCTCTCCTCTCCTCTCCTCTCCTCTCCTCTCACTCTCTTACTCTCTCCTCGCTCTCTCTCTAGCCTCTTACTCTAGCCTTTCTTCTCTCCTTTCCCCCTTCTCTCCTCTTGGCCATGGCTGTTCTCTCTCTTTCTCTTTCTCTCTCTCTCTCTCTCTGTGTCTCTCTCCCTCTCCCTCTCCCTCTCCCTCTCCCTCTCCCTCTCCCTCTCCCTCTCCCTCTCTCTCTCTCTCTCTCTCTCTCTCTCTCTCTCTCTCTCTCTCTCTCTCTCTCTCTCTCCACCTTCTCTCTTTCCCCCTGCCTTTCTACAATAAAGCTCTAAAACCATAGACTGTCTCTGTTCATCAAGGCCTGCTGAGCTTGGATGATGGGATAGGGGGATAGGCTTTCTTTTTTTTTAACATAACTTTTTATTGGATATTTTCTTCATTTACATTTCAAATGCTATCCCAAAAAGTCGCCTGTACCTCCCCCCACCCTGCTCCCCTACCCACTCACTCCCACTTCTTGGCCCTGGCTTTCCTCTGTACTGGGGCATATAAAGTTTGCTACACCAAAGGTCCTCTCTTACCAATGATGGCCAACTAGGCCATCTTCTGCTACATATGCAGCTAGAGACATGAGTTCTGGGGGTACTGATTAGTTCATATTGTTGTTCCACCTATAGGATTGCAGACCCCTTCAGCCCTTGGGTACTTTCTCTAGCTCCTACATTGGGGGCCCTGTGTTCCCTCCTGTAGATGACTGTGAGCATCCACTTCTGTATTTGCCAGGTACTGGCAAAGCCTCACAGGAGACAGCTATATAAGGGTCCTTTCAGCAAAATCTTGCTGTCATATGCAATAGTATCTGCGTTTGGTGGCTGATTATGGGATGGACCCCCAGGTGGGGCAGTCTCTGGATGGTCCATCTTTTATCTTAGCTATAAACTTTGTCTCTGCAACTCCTTTCATGGATATTTTATTCCCTATTCTAGGGAGGAATGAAGTATCCATGAGTTGGTCTTCCTTCTTGATTTTCTTGTGTTTTGGAAGTTGTATCTTGGGTATTCTAGGTTTCTGGGCTAATATCCACTTATCAGTGAGTGCATATCAAGTGACTTCTTTGTGATTGGGTTACCTCTCTTGGGATGATGTCCTCCAGATACATCCATTTTATAGGCTTTCTTCTAATGAGCTGTTTCTAACCTCCCGATGGAAAGTCTTCCTGTGTTCCAGTCAAGGCCCAGACTAAGGACTCTCACCTGCATGGGGACCTCTCTTCCTCTGCACTCTCTCCTGTATCCCGGGGCTGAAGGTGTCACTGCAGGGCCCCTGGTATCAGGGACTGCCCCTTGTCCTCACCTCCCTTCCCCATCGAGTGGGGTCAGTGGCTTAGATGCCCACCTGGGGCCAAGTGGAAAGTGTCTGGCAGCCCTCCCATGTCTGCCTGCCCAGAACATAGGAGGAACTCTGGCTAGACGTGGGCTCTTTCCCTCCCCCTCTTTCCCCTATACCCCCCTATAGGTCCCAACATTTAAATGTACTTTTTTTTGAGATAGGGTTTCTCTGTATAGCCCTGGCTGTCCTGCAACTCACTCTGTAGAACAGGCTGGCCTTGAACTCAGAAATTTGCCTGCCTCTGCCTCCCAAGTACTGGGATTAAAGGAATGTACCTGTACATTTTGAAGATAAAGAATCTTTGTGGAGTGGGATTCACTTGGTCTTTATTTCCTTTACCTTTTTCTCTGGCAGCTTGTAGCGTACTTTCTAGCAACTTGGATTCTAGTCATTAGAGGTAAAGCTTGTAGTTGAGGACCAGCTGAACTTTTTCATATTTGATGACATAAGTAAGGTTTGTCTTCAGGACTATCTCCTTGCCACCAGTTTATATAGAACAACACCAACACTCAGGGCTCAGGGATCTAAGAGGAAAATCAAGGACAATTAGTATAAGGGACAGATGTATTAGATGACTTCAATGAAACAGTATCATTAAGAAAAAAAGGACTGATAATCATATGAACTCACAGAGATTTCTCAGCATTCATAAGACCTGCACAGGATCAAGTCATACAGTAGCCCTGTATTAAAAAGGAGACATGGACAGCTGCAAACACATTATACATTTAGAATGCATGGCAATGTCTGTCAAGAAATAATCTTTTGTTATCTTGAACTTAAATATGATTACCACTGATGTATTCTATATTGATGTTCTATCACTGATAATGAAATTGAAGAAAACACAAGTATCTACATAATGCAGTTTATATAAAATAAAACAAATTCATACATGAGTGAATTTTCTTTTCCACAATTGGTCATATGGCCTTAGCTGACATTTATAGCTACTTCCTCTTCAATCTGTTTTATATTTTCTCCACCCACCTCTACAAGCACCTCAGCAAGTTGTGACCCTTTCCACAGTTAGTGATCCCTACCTGTATTTCTGATATATACTTTGTCATCCTGTTTGCATTAGGATGTTTCTTTTTCCAAATTACTTTATTCAAAGATTGATAACACCAGGAGATATCCTAAAGGTCTCCTGCACTCCAGAGATAAAATGTGTAATCTCCATTTTGGGCCCATTGTCACACTACCCTAGCTATGAAGCTTGTTTTTTGGTTTGGTGTAATACAGCACTGTACTGGCTAATTTTGTGTCAACTTGACACAAGCTGGAGTTATCACAGAGAAAGGAGCTTCAGTTGGGGAAATGCATCCAGGAGATTCAGCTGTAAGGCATTTTTCTCAATTAGTGATCAAGGGGGGAGGTCCCCTTGTGGGTGGTGCCATCTCTGGGCTGGCAGTCTTGGATTCTATAAGAGAGCAGGCTGAGCAAGCCAGGAGAAGCAAGCCTGTAAAGAACATCCCTCCATGGCCTCTGCATCAGCTCCTGCTTTCTGACCTGCTTGAGTTCCAGTCCTGACTTCCTTTGGCGATGAACAGCAATGTGGAAGAGTAAGCTGAATAAACCCTTTCCTCCCCAAGTGCTTCTTGGTCATGATGTTTGTGCAGGAATAGAAACCCTGACTAAGACATGCATTAAATATCTTTTTGGACAATGAAACATTCTGAAATCCTATGTAAGACATTCAGTAAGGTTGAGGTTTTGGGAGAAGCATACTTACAGGAAAAATAACTCCACAGCCAGAAAAGTGTCAACTCAGGTAAGGATAAATTATTGTCCATTTTAGACAGGAAGAAGTCCAATGTAGTCAACCTGCAACCATGTTATTGGCAGGTAACCATGAAGAATGATGCCATGTCTGTGACTCAATGTTGGACATGTGTGGAAGACTATGGAAATTGTTTCATGACCCCCTTGCCCCGTGTGTGTGTGTGTGTGTGTGTGTGTGTGTGTGTGTGCGCACGCGAGTGTGTGTAGCTTCTTGTAAATTATTACTACATGTGTGTGAGTTTATATGCCCAAGCTAGGGCTCACCCCAGATGTATGTTTCAGAGGTCTTTTTCTTTCTTTCTTTCTTTCTTCCTTCCTTCCTTCCTTCCTTCCTTCCTTCCTTCCTTTCTTTCTTTCTTTCTTCCTTTTTTTTTGTTTGTTTTTTGAGACAGGGTTTCTCTATGTAGCCCTGGCTGTCCTGTAACTTACTCTGTAGACCACACTGGCCTCGAACTCAGAAATCCGCTTGCCTCTGTCTCCCAAGTGCTGGGATTAAAGGCATGTGCCACCACCGCCTGGCTGTTTCAGAGATCTTTTTTTTTTTTTTCTTGTTCCTATTCTTGAGTAGGCACTAGGCCACCTCAGTTCCTGAAAAAACAAAACAAAACAAAATCAACCAACAGATGTACTAAACAAACAAGTTTGTCTTTCAGGCTATTCAGAGAAATATGACATCTGGAATAAACAAAAGCTACCCAAGTCTGCCTGTTTCTCTCTCTCTCTCTCTCTCTCTCTCTCTCTCTCTCTCTCTCTCTCTCTCTTCAGACAGGGTTTCTTAGTGTTGACATAATTTTTTACCTATTTTAACGGATTAACCAACTATCTAACTAAGTTACTAACTCTGCCTGGTATACAGAAGGAGTTCCAGGATGACTGATCATATTTATCTTTTATTATGTGATTTAATTAAAAAATAACTTTAAAAATGTTAGATTCATCTGGCACTTAAATAGACAGAAGCAGAAGAGAAGAAGGTGCAAGGCTTCTGGCTGCCTTGGGGTGCCTCCTCACTATTCTGCACATGCAAACTGGGTCTAATCAAGTTCTGGTCCCCTAGAGTCTAGTAAGCTGAGAAACAAAAGTAACCTGCAACGGTAGGTCACATGACGGCCAGCCACCTCTGTCTTCGTGAGGTCAGTTAAAAGCCAAGATGGCTGCCACCCACATGTCACCTTTGATCTTGGTGAGGCTAAAGCGCAGCTGAGTGACAAAACAAGGAAGTAGAAACACACAGACATGGTGGTGCAAAAACCTTCCAGGGGTTCAAGAGAAAAAAGGAAGTTGGGCATGAAACTGCATGTCTTTTATCTAACAGTCCCTAGGAGGCAGAGAGAGAGAGAGAGAGAGAGAGAGAGAGAGAGAGAGAGAGAGAGAGAGAGAGAGACAGACAGACAGACAGACAGACAGACAGACAGACAGACAAGCCATGCTCCAGGACAGTGAGTTCTACATACAAAGAAAAACTGTCTTGAGTCTGCCGCACCCCACCCCACCCCATCCACCCCCTCAAAATGATCTATTGTATTCTTTCAGATTTATGTCTGAGAAGCCCCTGCCTCTGATTACGTGAAGGAAAAACAACACAAGGTTATGTTGTACAAATGCTTAATCTCAAACTGGGCTTTTACCCAACCTTGATCATTTTGTTTTTGGATAAAAAAACACACACACAATTTTTATTAGTTATAATAAGCCTTAAACAGCACTAGAAGAGACAGGCAGATATCTACCCTCTATGCTATTAGAATTTCCATTGATTGATTGATTGATTGATTGATTGATTGAATCAGAAACCTCAAGTCTCAGGAGCTGCATGGTGGGTCCTCCTTGGTTCTGGTGCCCTCTTCTGGCATGCAGGCGTATAGGCAGCAGATACAGCACAAATATACATTGAAAAAAGTAAGAAATAAATAAGAAAAAAAAATGCTAGCTTTTGTCTGACTGTGTGGGTGACAGAGTTTGGTGAGTTTGATGTTACCCAAGCGTACAGAGAAAGTTCCAGGGCTGCAGGGGCTACATCATGAGAAGCTCTATCTTGAAGCAAAATAAAAAAGTAGAAAAGGTTCTGGCTTTTATTTTACAGACATATGCTCCCTCTAGTATTATTGACTATTGAACTTTGATCATGAAGGCATGTTGGATTTTATGACAGAGTTTGTGTGTATGTGTGTGTGTGTGTGTGTTTTATTTTTTTTTTTCTAATTATCTTTCTTTTTTTTTTTTTTTATGGATGTAAGGATACTTTTATTTTTTTTTTCCATTTTTTATTAGGTATTTAGCTCATTTACATTTCCAATGCTATACCAAAAGTCCCCCATACCCACCCACCCCCACTCCCCTACCCATCCACTCCCCCTTTTCGGCCCTGGCGTTCCCCTGTACTGGGGCATATAAAGTTTGCGTGTCCAATGGGCCTCTCTTTCCATTGATGGCCGACTAGGCCATCTTTTGATACATATGCAGCTAGAGTCAAGAGCTCAGGGGTACTGGTTAGTTCATAATGTTGTTCCACCTATAGGGTTGAAGATCCCTTTAGCTCCTTGGGTACTTTCTCTAGCTCCTCCATTGGGAGCCCTGTGATCCATCCATTAGCTGACTGTGAGCATCCACTTCTGTGTTTGCTAGGCCCCGGCATAGTCTCACAAGAGACAGCTACATCTGGGTCCTTTCAGTAAAATCTTGCTAGTGTGTGCAATGGTGTCAGCATTTGGATGCTGATTATGGGGTGGATCCCTGGATATGGCAGTCTCTATATGGTCCATCCTTTCATCTCAGCTCCAAACTTTGTTTCTGTAACTCCTTCCATGGGTGTTTTGTTCCCACTTCTAAGGAGGGGGCATAGTGTCCACACTTCAGTCTTCATTTTTCTTGGGTTTCATGTGTTTAGGAAATTGTATCTTATATCGTGGGTATCCTAGGTTTTGGGCTAATATCCACTTATCAGTGAGTACATATTGTGTGAGTTCCTTTGTGAATGTGTTACCTCACTCAGGATGATGCCCTCCAGGTCCATCCATTTGGCTAGGAATTTCATAAATTCATTCTTTTTAATAGCTGAGTAGTACTCCATTGTGTAGATGTACCACATTTTCTGTATCCATTCCTCTGTTGAGGGGCATCTGGGTTCCTTCCAGCTTCTGGCTATTATAAATAAGGCTGCTATGAACATAGTGGAGCATGTGTCCTTCTTACCAGTTGGGGCATCTTCTGGATATATGCCCAGGAGAGGTATTGCTGGATCCTCCGGTAGTACTATATCCAGTTTTCTGAGGAACCGCCAGACTGATTTCCAGAGTGGTTGTACAAGCCTGCAATCCCACCAACAATGGAGGAGTGTTCCTCTTTCTCCACATCCACGCCAGCATCTGCTGTCACCTGAATTTTTGATCTTAGCCATTCTCACTGGTGTGAGGTGGAATCTCAGGGTTGTTTTGATTTGCATTTCCCTGATGATTAAAGATGTTGAACATTTTTTCAGGTGCTTCTCTGCCATTCGGTATTCCTCAGGTGAGAATTCTTTGTTCAGTTCTGAGCCCCATTTTTTAAGGGGGTTATTTGATTTTCTGAGGTCCACCTTCTTGAGTTCTTTATATATGTTGGATATTAGTCCCCTATCTGATTTAGGATAGGTAAAGATCCTTTCCCATTCCGTTGGTGGTCTTTTTGTCTTATTGACAGTGTCTTTTGCCTTGCAGAAACTTTGGAGTTTCATTAGGTCCCATTTGTCAATTCTCGATCTTACAGCACAAGCCATTGCTGTTCTGTTCAGGAATTTTTCCCCTGTGCCCATATCTTCAAGGCTTTTCCCCACTTTCTCCTCTATAAGTTTCAGTGTCTCTGGTTTTATGTGGAGTTCCTTGATCCACTTAGATTTGACCTTAGTACAAGGAGATAAGTATGGATCGATTCGCATTCTTCTACATGATAACAACCAGTTGTGCCAGCACCAATTGTTGAAAATGCTGTCTTTCTTCCACTGGATGGTTTTGGCTCCCTTGTCGAAGATCAAGTGACCATAGGTGTGTGGGTTCATTTCTGGGTCTTCAATTCTATTCCATTGGTCCACTTGTCTGTCTCTATACCAGTACCATGCAGTTTTTATCACAATTGCTCTGTAGTAAAGCTTTAGGTCAGGCATGGTGATTCCACCAGAGGTTCTTTTATCCTTGAGAAGAGTTTTTGCTATCCTCGGTTTTTTGTTATTCCAGATGAATTTGCAAATTGCTCCTTCTAATTCGTTGAAGAATTGAGTTGGAATTTTGATGGGGATTGCATTGAATCTGTAGATTGCTTTTGGCAAGATAGCCATTTTTACAATGTTGATCCTGCCAATCCATGAGCATGGGAGATCTTTCCATCTTCTGAGATCTTCTTTAATTTCTTTCTTCAGGGACTTGAAGTTTTTATCATACAGATCTTTCACTTCCTTCGTTAGATTCACGCCAAGATATTTTATATTATTTGTGGCTATTGAGAAGGGTGTTGTTTCCCTAATTTCTTTCTCAGCCTGTTTATTCTTTGTGTAGAGAAAGGCCATTGACTTGTTTGAGTTAATTTTATATCCAGCTACTTCACCGAAGCTGTTTATCAGGTTTAGGAGTTCTCTGTTGGAATTTTTAGGGTCACTTATATATACTATCATATCATCTACAAAAAGTGATATTTTGACTACCTCTTTTCCAATTTGTATCCCCTTGATCTCCTTTTGTTGTCGAATTGCTCTGGCTAATACTTCAAGTACTATGTTGAAAAGGTAGGGAGAAAGTGGGCAGCCTTGTATAGTCCCTGATTTTAGTGGGATTGCTTCCAGCTTCTCTCCATTTACTTTGATGTTGGCTACTGGTTTGCTGTAGATTGCTTTTATCATGTTTAGGTATTGGCCTTGAATTCCTGATCTTTCCAGAACTTTTATCATGAATGGGTGTTGGATCTTGTCAAATGCTTTTTCTGCATCTAACGAGATGATCATGTGGTTTTTGTCTTTGAGTTTGTTTATATAATGGATTACATTGATGGATTTTCGTATATTAAACCATCCCTGCATCCCTGGAATAAAACCTACTTGGTCAGGATGGATGATTGCTTTAATGTGTTCTTGGATTCGGATAGCGAGAATTTTATTAAGGATTTTTGCATCGATGTTCATAAGAGAAATGGGTCTGAAGTTCTCTATCTTTGTTGGATCTTTCTGTGGTTTAGGTATCAGAGTAATAGTGGCTTCATAAAATGAGTTGGGTAGAGTACCTTCTACTTCTATCTTGTGAAATAGTTTGTGCAGAACTGGAAATAGATCTTCTTTGAAGGTCTGATAGAACTCTGCACTAAACCCGTCTGGTCCTGGGCTTTTTTTGGCTGAGAGACTATTAATAACTGCTTCTATTTCTTTAGGGGATATGGGACTGTTTAGAAGGTCAACTTGATCCTGATTCAACTTTGGTACCTGGTATCTGTCCAGAAATTTGTCCATTTCGTCCAGGTTTTCCAGTTTTGTTGAGTATAGCCTTTTGTAGAAGGATCTGATGGTGTTTTGGATTTCTTCAGGATCTGTTGTTATGTCTCCCTTTTCATTTCTGATTTTGTTAATTAGGATTTTGTCCCTGTGCCCTCTAGTGAGTCTAGCTAAGGGTTTATCTATCTTGTTGATTTTCTCAAAGAACCAACTCCTCGTTTGGTTAATTCTTTGAATAGTTTTTCTTGTTTCCACTTGGTTGATTTCACCCCTGAGTTTGATTATTTCCTGCCGTCTACTCCTCTTGGGTGAATTTGCTTCCTTTTTTTCTAGAGCTTTTAGATGTGTTGTCAAGCTGCTAGTATGTGCTCTCTCCCGTTTCTTCTTGGAGGCACTCAGAGCTATGAGTTTCCCTCTTAGAAATGCTTTCATTGTGTCCCAAAGGTTTGGGTACGTTGTGGCTTCATTTTCATTAAACTCTAAAAAGTCTTTAATTTCTTTCTTTATTCCTTCCTTGACCAAGGTATCATTGAGAAGAGTGTTGTTCAGTTTCCACGTGAATGTTGGCTTTCTGTTATTTATTTTGTTATTGAAGATCAGCCTTAGTGCATGGTGATCTGATAGGATACATGGGACAATTTCAATATTTTTGAATCTGTTGAGGCCTGATTTGTGACCTATTATGTGGTCAATTTTGGAGAAGGTACCATGAGGTGCTGAGAAGAAGGTATATCCTTTTGTTTTAGGATAAAATGTTCTGTAGATATCTGTCAGATCCATTTGTTTCATCACTTCTGTTAGTTTCAGTGTGTCCCTGTTTAGTTTCTGTTTCCATGATCTGTCCATTGGTGAAAGTGGTGTGTTGAAGTCTCCCACTATTATTGTGTGAGGTGCAATGTGTGCTTTGAGCTTTACTAAAGTTTCTTTAGTGAATGTGGCTGCTCTTGTATTTGGAGCATAGATATTCAGAATTGAGAGTTCCTCTTGGAGGATTTTACCTTTGATGAGAATGAAGTGTCCCTCCTTGTCTTTTTTGATGACTTTGGGTTGGAAGTCAATCTTATCAGATATTAGGATGGCTACTCCTGCTTGTTTCTTCATACCATTTGCTTGGAAAATTGTTTTCCAGCCTTTCATTCTGAGGTAGTGTCTATCTTTTTCTCTGAGATGAGTTTCCTGTAAGCAGCAAAATGTTGGGTCTTGTTTGTGTAGCCAGTTTGTTAGTCTATGTCTTTTTATTGGCGAGTTGAGACCATTGATGTTAAGAGATATTAAGGAAAAGTAATTGTTGCTTCCTGTTATTTTTGTTGTTAAAGTTGGCATTCTGTTCTTGTGGCTGTCTTCTTTTAGGTTTGTTGAGGGATTACCTTCTTGTTTTTTCTAGGGAGTTGTTCCCGTTCTTGTATTGGTTTTTTTCTGTTATTATCCTTTGAAGGGCTGGATTCGTGGACAGATAATGTGTGAATTTGGTTTTGTCGTGGAATACTTTGGTTTCTCCATCTATGATAATTGAGAGTTTGGCTGGGTATAGTAGCCTGGGCTGCAGTTTGTGTTCTCTTAGTGTCTGTATAACATCTGTCCAGGCTCTTCTGGCTTTCATAGTCTCTGGTGAAAAATCTGGTGTAATTCTGATAGGCTTGCCTTTATATGTTACTTGACCTTTTTCCCTTACTGCTTTTAGTATTCTATCTTTATTTAGTGCATTTGATGTTCTGATTATTATGTGTCGGGAGGAATTTCTTTTCTGGTCCAGTCTATTTGGAGTTCTGTAGGCTTCTTGTATATTCATAGACATCTCATTCTTTAGATTTGGGAAGTTTTCTTCAATAATTTTGTTGAAGATGTTTGCTGGACCTTTGAGTTGAAAATCTTCATTCTCATCCACTCCTATTATCCGTAAGTTTGGTCTTCTTATTGTGTCCTGGATCTCCTGGATATTTTGCGTTAGGATCTTTTTGCATTTTCCATTTTCTTTGATTGTTGTGCCGATGTTCTCTATGGAATCTTCTGCACCTGAGATTCTCTCTTCCATCTCTTGTATTCTGTTGCTGATGCTCAAATCTATGGTTCCAGATTTCTTTCCTAGGGATTCTATCTCTAGTGTTGCTTCGCTTTGAGTTTTCTTTATTGTGTCTACTTCCCTTTTTAGGTCTAGTATGGTTTTGTTCATTTCCATCACCTGTTTGTATGTTTTTTCCTCTTTTTCTGTAAGGACTTCTACCTGTTTGATTGTGTTTTCCTGTTTTTCTTTAAGGACTTGTAACTCTTTAGCAGTGTTCTCCTGTATTTCTTTAAGTGATTTATTAAAGTCCTTCTTGATGTCCTCTACCATCATCATGAGATATGCTTTTAAATCTATGTCTAGGTTCTCAGGTGTGTTGGGGTTCCCTGGACTGGGCGAAGTGGGTGTGCTGGGTTCTGATGATGGTGAGTGGTCTTGGTTCCTGTTAGTAAGATTCCTTCGTTTACCTTTCGCCATCTGGTAATCTCTGGAGTTAGTAGTTATAGTTGACTCTGTTTAGAGATTGTTCTTCTGGTGATTCTGTTACCATCTATCAGCAGTCCTGGGAGCCAGATTCTCTTCTCTGAGCTTCAGTGCTCTGAGCTCTCTCTGCTGGCAAGCTCTCTTATAGGGAAGGTGCGCAGATATCTTGTATTTGGACCTTCTCCTGGCCGAAGAAGCAGGCCCAAAACAGGACCTTTCTCAGACACTGTGTTGCTTTGGCAGTTCCCAGAAGCTGTCACCTTCTGTGGTACAGACTCTCACCTAAGCAGACTAATTTCCTAAGTTCGGCGGGTCCCGGACCAGGATGGCGACCACTGCTGCTGTGGCTTAGGCCGCCTCCCCAGCCGGGCGGGCACCTGTCCTCCGGTCCGGACTGTAGCCGGCTGTCCCCGGCCCACAAAGGGTGCTGCCTCAGCGGCTTTGTGCTTCTGTCTCTTCCAGAAGCTGTCAGGTTCTCTGGCGCACCCTCTCACCTGTTCAGACTAATTTCCTAAGTTCGGCGGGTCCCGGACCAAGATGGCGACCGCTGCTGCTGTGGCTTAGGGCGCCTCCCCAGCTGGGCGGGCACCTGTCCTCCGGTCTGGACTGTGGCCAGCTGTCCCCTGCCCACAAAGGGTGCTGCCTCAGCGGCTTTGTGCTTCTGCCTCTTCCAGAAGCTGTCAGGTTCTCTGGTGCACCCTCTCACCTGTTCAGACTAATTTCCTAAGTTCGGCGGGTCCCGGACAAAGATGGCGACCGCTGCTGCTGTGGCTTAGGGCGACTCCCCAGCCGGGCGGGCACCTGTCCTCCGGTCCGGACTGTGGCCAGGTGTCCCCTGCCCACAAAGGGTGCTGCCTCAGCGGCTTTGTGCTTCTGCCTCTTCCAGAAGCTGTCAGGTTCTCTGGCGCACCCTCTCACCTGTTCAGACTAATTTCCTAAGTTCGGCGGGTCCCGGACAAAGATCGTGTGTGTGTTTTATATTTCAGCTGTGAGTGCTGTCACTTGCCATCTAGTGGGCTTGTGTTTGATTGTGGGGCAACACACAGAAAGTCTGATCTCCAGTCAAGCTTATGTCTTGAACACTGGTGGGACCTGGTGGGTGATAATTTCCACCTACACAAGATGGAAGGCATTTGATCATGACTCCTAGACCCCTGGTTCCTGTCGAAGTTACCGACCCCAAAGCCCCCACAGGAGAGGCACATGGCTATCAGTCAAGTAGGAACAGCACCAAGCCTTCCCACATGCAAATAAGGTTTCCCCCAAACTCTCAGGAACATAGCCATGTAGGTTTGCTGATGATAATTCTTCCAAGTTGTCTCCTTAAAACCTTTAAACCATAAAACTCAGCTTACAATAAAGTGAGGGTTAGAATGGTGGCCCACATTAGGCCTAGACTTTGGGCCATTGGGTGAGGCAGGTCATGGGAAGTTTTGACTGCTCATTCCCCATGCTATTACTGGGTGAGTGTTGGGCTGTGAGAAGCCACAAGACCCTACTCCTTTAAGTGCCTCATTAAAATGGAGATGTGTCTTGAGGCTATGGTGATTGTGGTCAAGTATTCTACTTGTGGAGGGGCTTGGGGTGTTGCCCTACATGATTGATGGCCACAGAATTAAGGAGAGTTGAGGTCTGTTGTCAGGTGCCTGGTGTCTAGGAGAGTGGCAAATGCCGTCCATTCCTTGCAGAGTTAATCTGCTGGGTCTCTGGTTCTAGCTCAACCAGAAAACAGTCTGTCTTTCACAGTCCCACAATAAAAAGATGTATATTCCCTTCCAAGCTTCATTGTCCTGTATACTGAACCATACTAATATAGAATACCAAAAAAAAAGAAGAATCTCAATATTCTATATAAATTTTACACCTTAAGGACCTATACAGTCTGAACTGGTGTAAGCAGGGTATACCTCCCACCCATAACAGCCTACCTAACAGACGGTCTTCCATAACTAAGAATATAGGTGAGACCCTTGGCTGAATACCTGTGGGGCCGTGGGTGTGGGGGAAAGAGGAAGTGGGAGAGAACCTGCATTCTGCCAGAGTTCCTGTGCTTTGGGTGGGCAGACACAGGAGGACTGCTACACACTTTTCACGTAGTCCCAGGTGGATGTCTGGCTGTGTGAAGCCACTGACCCCACTCAGCTGTTGGTGGACAAGGGGCAGTCCTAGGCACCAGGTTCTCAGCCTCTGGCATCCCACACTGGATACCAAGGAAGAGATGACAACAGAATGGGGCCCCGGGGTGACACTGGGCCCCAGGGCCAAAGGGAGGAGAGGCAGGGGGAGAGGGCACTGGATGGTAGAGAAGGTTTTCAGAGGTGAAACCAGGAAGGGGATAACATTTGAAATGTAAATGCATAAATATTCAATAAAACAAAAAAAAGAAAGGAATAAGGTCATTGAAGGAATTGAAGAAAAAAAGGAAAGGGAAAATTGTGAAAATACCATCCACATATATGAAATTCTCAAAAAATAAAATTAATAAATGATAAAAAAAGAAAGAAAAGAACATACAAACTGAGAGATGCTTGGAAACAAAAAACCTAGGGGAGAGAACAGGAATATCAGAGGCAAGCATCACCACAGAATATAGGAGGAAGAAAAGAGAGTCTCTGGTGTAGAATTTACAGTAAAGTAAATTGAATCACCACTCAACGAAAATGTTAAATCTAAAAAATTCCTTATGCCACCTTGGGCACAAACTTGGCAGACAGTCCCATAATCCCCAGAGAACTCTCCACTCCCCAGGTGCCCTAGCATTCCCAGAATCTTAGAATCACTGGTTAGTAGGACACAACATCTGTCCAACACCAATGGGAGTGCCTGGGTCCAGTAGGAGCAGGGCCACAGAAATCCCACCCGACCAGTGGCTCAGGTTCCTTCCAGTCGGCACTCATCTACATTGGTTTCAAACTCAGCAGACAGCCTCATGACCCCCAAAGGAGGTACCACTTCCAGATGCTCTAACATGCTCAGGACCTTAGGATCTTAGGATCCAAGGAGCTTGGTCACACCAGGATTTCAGGGTCACAGAAGGAAACTTGACTGCCAGGAACTCTGCCACACCCAGAATCTCAGGATCACAGGATCCAGGAATCACAGGATCACAGTGAAAGCTGGACTCTGAGGAGTTCTGACTCAACTGGGGTTACAGGAAGGACAGGCTCCAATTAGATATAGCGATGGCAGGAAACACTTGAGATAATCAGATGGTGGGAGGCAAGCATAAGAGCATAAGCAACAGAAACCAAGGTTACTTGGCATCATCAGAACCCAATTCTCCCACCATAGCAAGACCTGGATACACCATTACACCGGAAAAGCAAGATATGTATCTAAAGTCACTTCTCAAGATGATGATGGAGGTCTTTAAGAAGGACATAAATAGCTCCCTTAATGAAATACAGGAGATTACAGGTAAACAGCTAGAAGCCCTTAGAGAGGAAACACAAAACTCCTTTAAAGAATTATAGGAAAATACACCCAAACAGGCAAAGGAAATGAACAAAACCATTCAGAATCTAAAAATGGAAATAAAAACAATAAAGAAATCACAAAGGGAGACAACTCTGGAATTAGAAAACCTAGGAAAGTGATCAGGAGTCATAGATGCAAGCATCACCAACAGAATACAGATAGAATACAGATACCAACAGATAGAAGAGATAACTGAGGTGCAGAAGATACCACAGAAAACATTGACACAACAGTCAAAGAAAACACAAAATGCAAAAAAGCTCCTAGCCCAAAACATCCAGGAAATCCAGGACACAATGAGAAGACCAAACCTCAGGATAATAGGTATAGAAGAGAGTAAAGATTCCCAACTTAAAGGGCCAGTAAATATCTTCAACAAAATTGTCTCAGGTTCTCTGAGCCAGTGGCGACACGAATGACACAGGCACCAAGTCGGGTTCACGCAGCAACTTTACTTCGGTCTTTTTCTTTTACAGCTCCCTTCCCCAGCAGCTTCTTCTTAGGGCAAGGGCTAAACTACTCCTATTCTACTTCTCTTACTCTACTTCTACTCACGGCATGGGCTAAAACTCCTCACTACTCTACTTCTGGCTTCTACCTACGGCAAGCGCTAAAAAACAACTCTCCTCACTACTCTCGACTCCTCCCCTTCTAGCTCCACCCCACCTCATCCAATCAGAATTCACACACGCTCCAGGCACGAGCTTAGGTCATTCACAGATAGGCTGACAGGTCTGGATCACGAGGAACTGTCCAGTCTGGCAGGCAGCCCATGCATGCAGCCTCACTGCACATGCTCAGACAAGGCAGTAAATAAGTGGGTTTCACGGGGCCTGTGGCCGCACCTGCTTCCCACACAAAATGATAGAAGAAAACTTCCCTAACCTAAAGAAAGAGATGCCCATAAACATACAAGAAGCCTACAGAACTCCAAATAGACTGGACCAGAAAAGAAATTCTTCCTGTCACATAATAGTCAAAACACCAAATGCACACACATAAAAAAGAAAGAATATTAAAAGCAGTAAGGGGAAAAAAGGTCAAGTAACATAAAAAGGCAGACATATCAGAATTAAACCAGACTTTTCGCCAGAGAATCTGAAAGGTAGAAAATCCTGGGCAGATGTCATACAGACCCTAAGAGAACAAAAATGCCAACCCAGGCTACTATACCCAGCAAAACTCTCAATTACCATAGATGGAGAAACCAAGGTATTCCATGTCAAAACCAAATTTACACAATATATACATAAATATAGCCCTAAAAAGGATAATAGATGGAATACATCAATACAAGGAGACAAACTATACCCTAGTAAAAAGCAAGAAAGTAATCTTTCAACAAACCCAAAAGAAGATGGCCACATAAACATAATTCCACCTCTAGCAACAAAAATAACATAAAGTAACAATCACTTTTCCTTAATATCTCTTAACATCAATGGGCTCAATTCCTCCCCCCACACACACACAATGACATAGACTAACAGACTGGATAAATAAACTGGACACAGCATTTTGCATTCAGGAAACGCACGTCAGTGACAAAGACAGAAACTACCTGAGTACAGGGCTAGAAAACAATTTTACAAGCAAATGATCCCAGGAAACAAGCTGGAGTAGCCATTCTAATATCAAATAAAATAAACTTTCAACCAAAAGTTATCAAAAAGGATGAGGAAGGACACTTCATACTGGTCAAAGGAAAAAAATCTACCAAGACCTTTCAATAATGAACATCTATGCTCCAAATGCAAGGGCACCCGCATACATATAGGAAACTTTACTAAAGCTCAAAGCACACTTTACACCACACATAATAATAGTGGGAGACTTCAACACCTCACTCTCAGCAATGGACAGATCATGGAAACAGAAACTAAACCGAAACCCAGTGAAACTAACAGAAGTTATGAAAGAAATGGATTTAACAGATATCTACAGAATATTTTATCCTAAAACAAAAGGATATACCTGCTTCTCAGCACCTCATGGCACCTTCTCCAAAATTGACCATATAATTGGTCACAAAACAGGCCTCAACAGATACAAGAAGATTGAAATAATCTCATGCACCCTATCAGATCACCACAGACTAAAGTTGGTTTTAAATACCAACAAAAACAACAGAAAGCACATATACACATGGAAGATGAGTAACACTCTACTCAATGATAACTTGGTCAAGGAAGAAATAAAGAAAAATTATGGTTTTGGTTTTTTTTTTTAGAATTTAATGGAATGAAAACAAATCATACTAGAAGTTATGGGACACAAAGAAAGCAGTGCTAAGAGGAAAATTCATAGCTCTGAGTGCCTCTAAAAAGAAACTGGAGAGAGCTTACACTAGCAGTTTGACAGCACAACTCAAAGCTCTAGGAAAAAAAGAAGCAAATACACCCAAGAAGAGTATACATCAGGAAATAATCAAACTCAGAGCTGAAATCAACCAATTGAAAACAAAAAGGACTATACAAAGAATCAGCAAAACCAGAAGCTGGTTCTTTGAGAAAATCAACAAGATAGATAAACCCTTAGCCAGATTAACCAGAGTGCACAGAGATAGTATCCTAATTAATAAAATCAGAAATGAAAAGGGAGACATAACTATGAAATATATCTTAAAATAAATATTGTTTGTTGAATATTCACAGTTGAAAATATTAAAATCATGTTCGAAAGAAAGAGAGAGAGAAAGAAGAAAGAGAGAGAGAGAGAGAGAGAGAGAGAGAGAGAGAGAGAGAGAGAGGGAGGGAGGGAGGGAGGGAGGAAGGAAGGAAGGAAGGAAGGAAGGAAGGAAGGAAGGAAGGAAGGAAGGAAGGAAGGAAGGAAGGAAGGAAGGGACATTATGGCAAGCAAGTGAGTTATCTGTAGATGGTTTACCATTTTGCATGACTAAAATGGATGCACTCAGAGAAGTGAGGACCCCAGAGACTTCAACCTAGGATTTCTTCTTATTGTGGATATGCTATTTCTCCCAATATTACAGCCTAGTTGTTCCTGGTCATCAGCTCAACAAATTTCCTGCCCATCATCATAAAGATGAACTTTCATGTTATAATGCTGTTTAGACAAATTGATGACTTCTGAATTTCTGATAGAGATAACATAGAACTCCTAAATTGATACAAATAATTTCAAGGCGCCTGAAGAATGAAAGTGGGAAATAGAGCTGTGTAAACCTTCATGTGTCATGGGTTAATTGCACTAGGAAAAGAAAACAGGCTTGGAACAAATTTACAATGAAGGAAAACACTCCTATGTTAGGAATGAGGTGACTATTTGGTAACTAAAGGTCATATAAACTGGGAAAGGACAATTTAGTGAAGGTGCAAGAACATAAAACGAAAGAATGACTAATTTATCTATACAAGATTTCAAAATAATAAGTCACGGAGCAGATGACTTGTCTCGAAAAAACTTGCTAACTTGGGACAAAAACTATTGCTTTAAATTTATAATGACCTATGAAGCTAGAGAACAGATAAGGATGAGTAGTCCTGTATTAGTAATTTCTAAATTGAATTGAATTGAATTTTTTTTTCACTTTATATCCCCCTCAGTGCCTCCCCAGGGAGGTCACCCACACATATAACATTTCTCCCATTCTCCCCTCAAGCTTGGTGAGTGCAGCTTATTCAGAGGTTATGTAAACAGTATTTGCCAGTAGGAATTGTATATCATTGTGCATATGTGAAGAATCCAAGAAAAAACTAACAATGTGATGCATAGTATCACCTAGCTACATGATATAGACCTACATAGTCTACAGAAATGTGTGTAGCAAGTTCAAGTCTGTGGGATAAATTAATTGAAGCTACTTTAAATCATCATTTATAACACTCTGAGAAGAAGTATTTTTCTTTCACATTTTAAAACTGTCATTAATATAATAGTAAATAAAAATTAATAACCTTTCTGCTCCCTCCACTATAAGGAGGCATGCTCCATTAGCATGGATGGAGTGGTGCAGAGATCTTTGGTATAACTGTTTGTGGGAACTGGGATCCAGGAGGTTATGAGGGAAGTGGAGTCACAAATCTGGGAAAAAGACTTGGGAGACTTGCATTGTGTTGCAGATGTACTGGGCAGCAGCATGCATATTTGTGCAACCTTTGCTACAGTGGGGAATACACATGATATCTAGAGAAACCAGGCATCCCACTGGTATTATGAGGTGCCAGACTGCCACCAAGAGTGCGGACTTCTTTAAAAATGGGGGAAGTAGCCATGGAAATGGGCACTAACTACTATTAAGGCAGTGTGGAAAACTCCTTGACAGTCCTCTGGGCTCTACCCAGCACAAACAACTTTTTGCTGAATGGCAAATTATTTATTGTGGTATCTTCTAATTAAGACAAACACTAAATAATTATACATATAAAAATGGTGAAAATTTAGAATGGTATGTTGCTAATGTTCTCCAACAGATATGTGCAGATAAGTATACCAACAGAAACCATGCACACTCCCTGTGAAGACATGTCTCCTTTCTTATTTATAAAGAGCTTTTTGGGATGGCTATTGACTGCATGTACCTACACTCTCTGACCTCACAGATGTTGTTCCTAGAGCTTTTGGGAAGTGCAAAGGCACTGCCATTATCAAGGTTAATAACCTCACTCTCAGATACATCTAGTTCATTTCTTTCACATTCTGCTTCTTCTGCTTCTTGCTCTTCATCTGGTATCCCAGCATAGCCATATATATCCTGTAGCAAACATTTGTCTTTATGTTCACAGTCACTTTTTGTACTGTGACGGCCAAGGGCATTACCATGGTCCTGGCCTTCAAGTTTATAATCCAGGAATAAAGATGAGAGGACTGCTGGTCAAAGAGGCACTAACTTTGTTTCACCTATCTGTATTCTGGACACACTTGTTTTCTGTGAAATCTGAATGATAATATCTATCTTTATTGACACACATATGAAGTCTGAACATGGGCAGATCACGGCGTTTCTCGGGATCTGCTGGAATCATCAACAATTTAGATCCAGTATGCATTAGATCCCAGAAAGTGTGATTATTTTCTTTCTCCTAGTGTACAGTTACCCTTGTAAAAGTCTGTCAGTCCCACTGAGAAAGTACTAAAGAAAGGCTAAGAGAAAAAAAATATATTGGTACTGTATTGGCTAGTTTTGTGTTGACTAACACAGGTACCTTCTCATGATCCTGCCTAAAGAGAATCTGGCCACCACTTAATTAAATGTGGTTCTGGGTCTGCAAACTGGGTCAAATCTGGAAATTGATTTACTGGCTGAGATTTCCTCTTGTCATGATCCATTGTAACCTTTCTTGCATTTGTTTTGGGAATTTTTCTGCTTATAAAAACCAAACAGAAATATAGTAGGCTTCTTATCTATTTTGTGTTTGGAAACACAATGAGTGATTAGCCAGTACCAAAGGTCTATACAAATCATATCATTTGTCCTCTAAAAAAACTCACCTTGCTTTTGCTCATCATTATGGGTTAGGTCATTATGAACAATATTTTGTCTACACTTTCTATTATAATAAGCATGATCACCATGGCTCTGGCCATTCAATAGTGCAACCTGGCCCCTGCTACCTCATGAACCAATTAAACCCATTGCATTTTGTATCCTCCCCTCACCAGCCTGAAACCTGCTTGCTCAGGGGTGGAGTTTGCCGCTCAATCGTTCTGCCACGCCCACTTCCTGTTTACGCCCACTTCCTGTTCCGGAGCCATCACGTGTTCACCTGCAACCCTATTCCAAGATTATTTGGCGGGAATCGGGCCCCTCCCCCTCCTTCATAACTGAGTGTTGGAAATAAAAAATTGAGCTTTGATCAGAATAACTGTCTTAGCTACATCTTTATCTCACACCACCTAGCCCTTCTTCTCTTCCAGGTTTCTAAGATGCCTTTCCAGACTAGAACCCAAACATGTGGTCAGCTGGCCAGACACAACATTTGGCGAACCAACTTGGGACTGAGGACATTTGGAAGAAGCACTGCTGGTTTGGAGCTCCATGAAAGAAGAAGAAAATAATTAAAGGAAATTCATACCGGAGAAGGTTGGTATGGGCTAAGTTGAAACAGCGTTTAACCTGAGCGCTAATTCACTTAGGTTCAGCAGTGAAGCTTAACAGGAGCTAGGAACTCTAACAGGCGGTAGGCCGTAGCTCTCAGAAGCTACATTTTTAGGCATGAGAAAAGAAAGGGTTTATTAAAAGGAAATTATATACAAATAATCAGGTGGATGGCCGCCGCATCATGCGGGAGGAAAATGTCCCAAAAAGCAGAGAGAAATTTCAGGAGTGCCATGCTTTGTTCTCTCTCTGGGCCTTATAGCAGAAGTACTCTGACCCTTTTGTGTCTTGTCTAATGTCTGGTGCACCAATCTGTTCTCGTGTTCAATTCATGTATGTTCGTGTCCAGTCTGTATGAATGAATGTTCTATGTTTTATGTTGGATAATAAAGATGACATAGAAACTTTATCTGCAAAGCCGAGAGCTGCCACGTGCTTCAACCAAGAATCAGACACATGGCAGCAGGGTCCCTGCTGGAAAAACTGTTCGTTTTAGGAAAAAAGGGCGAGTCTACAACCTCTTAGTTTCAGGGTATAAAAGCTGATAAATGGTTCGTGATTAATGTGTTTGACAAATGATAAAGTGCCTTTTATTCTATGATTGTAGCTAGAAAATTTAATATTTTCTGATTGGTCTAAATGTAACTGCTTCATTTGGTTCTTTTTTATTGGTAATGTGCTCTGCGTGTTTTCACAATCAGCTCATAAGTTGTTGGTTAAGATTAATAATTGTTACATTGCTACAGATGGTTAGTCTTAAAATTGATAACTCAAGTTTAATGTCTTCCCAACACGTGGCATAAGGCAAGCCAAGAGGCTGGATCTATAAAGATATTTCTAGTTTAGACAATAATTAGTGTGGTTCCTATCCTAAAAAGTAAAATTTAAGATAAGATTTAAAGCAATGCCTTTTTATTAAAGCATTAAAGCTTACATGTATTCATAGATATTAATTGGCAGCCAAACTTCGTAATATGATAGTAATGCTTCTAATATTGATTTTAAAGATAATAAATTGTTTTAAACTTGGGTTTTGCTTTCCCAAGGTTGTAGATATTATCCTAACATTACAAAAGAAACTTGAAAATTATGGTTAAAACTGCCAGTGTTCCATTGACTGCAGCTTGCAGTTTGATCGCAAATTTAAGATTTTCTACTCACCCATATATTGCTAATTAAGATTATTACAAGAGTAATCATCTTATGAGAGCACTAATACAGCTCTCTGTGGCCATACAGCCATACAAAGCTCAGAGCAGCCTTGGCAGGGCTTGTGTGACTTTCTTTTGTCTTACAAATCGTGCCTAAGGAAGCTCTTGAAGCTTGCCTCTCCCTGCCTCCAGGGAAATTTTGTTTTAGCTAATGAACAATGTTACAGATCTATTCAGATGTTGTTCTAAATAAAGTTCAAATTCATAGTTTATAAAGTCAATCAGACCGTAAAATTTATCAAGGCATTACAGCCTGGTTTGCCTATCTTTTATATAGTTATATTAGATCCAAAAGTTTGTTTCTTTTTCTCTCTCCTTTGCATCTTAATGATTGTAAAGGTTTTGCTTCTAGTGAGTTTATAATAACTAAAATATTTTGCCTCTAATATGGCTAAATATTGATCTACATTATGTAAAAAATTTTTATCATTTCTGCTTCTATACAAGAAGCCAAGAGTTTTAATCTTTCAATGTATATTTTTTCCTAAGTGAAAAATGTTTTATTAACTAATACTTCTCAAGGGAAGTTTACCTTAAATCCTTGCTCTCACCCAAAAGATTCAGAGACAATATCTTTTTATTACTTAGGGTTTTAGTTTACTACAAAAGGTTTTTCTTACACGCGTTCGCGACCGGCCAGGAAAGACGCAGCAAACCGGAATCTTCTGCGGCAAAACTTTATTGCTTACATTTTCAGGAGCAAGAGAGCAAGAGAGCAAGAGAGAGAATGGCGAAACCTCGTCCCTTTTAAGGAGAATTATCCTCCGCTTAGGACGTGTCACTCCCTGATTGGCTGCAGCCCATCGGCCAAGTCACGGGGAAGGCAGAGCACATGGAGTGAAGAACTACCCTTGGCACATGCGCAGATTATTTGTTTGCCACTTAGAACACAGGATGGCGAATGTGAGGGCGGCTCCCCACAGGTTTTACAAAAAATAAGAAAGCATTTATAATTGTTATTAATTATATTCATTGATAATTAAATATTAGCTGTGCCTAAGACAATTCCTTGGCCAGAAAAAACATTATACAGTCATTTTTCTCATTCCTCCCAGCTGATCGTTGGCCCATGTGGGCCCAACTAGCTGCTGGCTGCTGCAGGGCGGAACCTTGAGTCACAGTTTCCCCCTGTTTCAGCACAAATAATCTAGTGTGTGCTGTAGATAGTATTTTATAATACTAAACAATCAAACCTTAATGTACTGGCTAGTTTTGTGTCAACTTGACACAGCTGGGGTTATCACAGAGAAAGGAGCTTCAGTTGAGAAAATGCCTCCATGAGATCCAACTGTAAGGCATTTTCTCAATTAGTGATCAAGGGGGAAAGGCCCCTTGTGGGTGGGACCATCTCTGGGCTGGTAGTCTTGGGTTCTATAAGAGAGCAGGCTGAGCAAGCCAGGGGAGGCAAGCCAGTAAAGAACATCCCTGCATCAGCTCCTGCTTCCTGACCTGCTTGAGTTCCAGTCCTGGCTTCCTTGGTGATGAACAGCAGCATGGAAGTGTAAGCCAAATAAACCCTTTCCTCCCCAACTTGCTTCTTGGTCATGATGTTTGTGCAGGAATAGAAACCCTGACTAAGACAAATTGGTACCAGCAGAGTGGGGTATTCCTGTGACAACCTGACCATGTTTTGGGGAGGTCTGTGGAAGGACTTTGGAACTTTGGTCTTGAAGATCCATTTGTTGTTAAGAGCTCTGTCGGATGTTGTGTAGGAGCTTCGAAGATAATGTTGAGAACAGTGCAGAAGATGGAGGCCTGGCTTGTGAAATTTCAGAGGGAAAATTAAAGACTCTTTTCAGGGCCATTGCTGTTTTGATTGTGAAGATTCTGTAGTTCTGGTTAGCTGGGGCTGAAGAATCAGCTGTGATTAACAAGATACCAGAACTACTAAAGCAAAAACTTTGCATTACTGGGACTATTGATGCTGGTTAACTGGAGCTAAGAAATTAGCGGTGATTAAGAAGAGACCAGCATCATTGAGGTGACATCTTCTGGGAAGTGTTTTCTGAGAGCACGGTGGCTGTGTTCCAGATATAGCCAAAGTTGTACCTTGTGCTGTGACTGGACTTGGTAATGTGTAAGGGTCACCTAGGTGGTACTGGTTTTGAAGGCATGAAGGAGTTGAGCAGAGCAACTGAGGCTTGGCACTGTGAGAGGCCATGGAAGGCCATTGGTGAAAGTCCAGCCTCAGTTGCAATTGATGGCCCAGGACTGAAGGGGTCATGCAGTGTTTTAGAGATGCCAGTACCATGAGATGACTACCAAGAGCAGCAGCAGCAGTGGAGTACAGGCATCTGGAGCCTAGAGGATGACGCGTGTGCTACAAAGGGCATAGCTGGAGAAGTAACCCAAGCCCTTGGAGGAGCCCAGAAGATCGTAAGTTGGATCCCAGACATTGGACGGTTGGAGATTGACTTTTGCTTTTGATTGTGGCTGTGCCCTGATATTTTCCCTCTTGAAGGAAGAAACTGTTTTAGTGGAGCCCACAGTTAAGAGACTTTTAATTGTAAAAAGACTTTGGATTTTAAAAGAGATGGATATTTTAAAGAGATTGAAATTTTAAGAATATGTAAAGACTGTGGGACTTTTAAAGTTATTTAGACCTTGGGGATGAATAAGAATGTAAGGGTTGAGGCATATTAGTGATGTGTTTGTGTGTCAAGTTGACAAGGGGTCAATTGTACTGGCTAGTTTTGTGTCAACTTGACACAGCTGGGGTTATCACAGAGAAAGGAGCTTCAGTTGAGAAAATGCCTCCATGAGATCCAACTGTAAGGCATTTTCTCAATTAGTGATCAAGGGGGAAAGGCCCCTTGTGGGTGGGACCATCTCTGGGCTGGTAGTCTTGGGTTCTATAAGAGAGCAGGCTGAGCAAGCCAGGGGAGGCAAGCCAGTAAAGAACATCCCTCCATGGTCTCTGCATCAGCTCCTGCTTCCTGACCTGCTTGAGTTCCAGTCCTGGCTTCCTTGGTGATGAACAGCAGCATGGAAGTGTAAGCCAAATAAACCCTTTCCTCCCCAACTTGCTTCTTGGTCATGATGTTTGTGCAGGAATAGAAACCCTGACTAAGACACTTAATTTGTATATTAATAGTCAATGCTATATCTCAGAGCTCACACTTGCTTAAGATTGTTCATCCCTCAGATGTTATTAATTCTCAAATTTGCAATTGCTTATGCATATACAACTCATAGAAAAAATGCTGTCCTTTCAAGAAGGCGGTTTTTAGACATTTATTAAATTGTCCTAATTGCCTGGACATTTTTAAAACAATGCCAGGATAAATTTATATCTCAGACAGTCTATAGGCTGTCCATATAAAATAGATTGGATATATAACCTCATTCTTTATATATTCATAACAGTTATGGTTTAAGATAATATTTTAGTATTCTTAAAAATTGTGCATGTATAATTTTTTCCTTTTAGTGTCCTCAATTACTACTTGTTTCCACATAATAGTGTTAATTCTTGAGAACTTTTACTTAATAATTTGCTACAAATAAATGCTCTTATTTCTAGTTAATAAATAAATAAATTATGCACGTGACTCTTAATAACTTTTCAAGCCTTCTAGTTACAACCGCTCCTTAAGAGAAATGATTGAAAGTGCAATTAGTCACTGCTCCTTTACAGCCAAGTATTTTAAATGTTTTGTCAACAAGTTACTAATTCAAAAGATTAGATATTGTGAAACTTTAAAACTTTAACTTCTTAAAGACAAAAAAGAGAAAAATTGTATCCCCGTACATACTGTTTAGTGCATTCCCATGCACACTATTTAAATCATACCTTTATTTTCAAATTTTGAAATTTAAATATCAAAGAATTTAATAAATGCTTTATAGTATCTTAAAAGGATCTACCTATTGGCTTATAGATTGATCCTAAACAGCTACATTATTAGGGAAAGGAAAAACAGGTTCTCTCCACAGAACGCTGCAAAAGCATATTGGTTAATTCGTGTGACGAGCTGGCAGGTAAGTTGACTCAGTGCCCTGATTAAAATGACTAAGAAACTAAATTAGATTCATGTTTTAGATCCATCCTTGCTTGCCATTTTTCCAGTTTAGACTAGTTTCAAGCCTTTTAACTTTATGGCAATAGTACATCAGAGACTATATATTCTGACTTAGTGAGCTTAGTCATTTAATAGAGTCATAATGATTGTTCTCTTTTCTTCGGTGTGACCAGTCATTCTAACTCAATCTTAGACTGGTCTAATATTTAGTCCAATATTAGAGATTCCTATATTCTTAATTACCTAGCAAAGTTAATTCAGAGCACATTCCCCCACTTCCAGAGAGTCTCTGTCCTAGCTTGTGCCTTGCTAATTTGCAACTGAATAAAGTACCTTGACTTCCCCAAAAGAAGATTTGCATTGCTATTTTTCTCATTGTCTAGATCTTGTTATTTTCAAGCAGGTCAATCAACATCCTCCAGCCGGACTGCAGCGGGCATGCATGCCGGCCCCCAAGAGCATACAGGTGGCAACTGCTATCTTACATGTGGCTTTCGGTCTGAGTTGAGATTTAGGTTTACCAAGAGGGCTAAAAAAGCAGATATTTCTATACTAGAAGAGATTGGTTTTTATTCTGATAGATGGGCTTAGTCCCTTAGCTGGCCTCTGGTTTTCCACCCTTGCTGTTACTGCAAGGTCCCCTTAGTTCCTCAGGCTGTGGGAATAACATGCGTGAGGAGGATGACTTCCAGCTCCTATTTTAGCCACAAATCGTGGTGTTACTAATGACATAATTCTTGTCTAGGCCTTGCTAAAATCTGAGGTTGACAATTCTCCTTTAAGAGCTGCACAGTACTCAGAACTGTGCATACTGGTTTGTGATCATACTAATACAGTATGGGTACCGCTTGGTACAGAAATTTACTGCAGGGGAAGGTCCAGCTTGACCATTTCTGGGTTCCCTGTGAGATACACCCAGTTTGGATGGAGGTTGGTGTCTATTTCCAGTTACAACCAAAAATATCTTTCTAAGGCTCTGCCTCCCCTCCCCAAAAGATACCAAGAGCCACAGGTGTGGGTTGTGACAGCACCCATGGGAGGAATCGGGTCAATTTCCACCCAAACCAAGGTTAAAAGACCACTCATCTACGGATGAGAAAATCATTTGATCACCTCAGTTAAGCGTGTCCTTATTAAACTTAATTAATGGGGGGGGGAGAGATTGGAGACCTTACGGTCGTACTGTTGGAAGGATAAGCCCTTCACAGCCTCCCACCCTAAAAAAGCCAATTGGCTTTGTACTACGGAGCCGGTCATAACCCCCTCTTCCCTGTTCCCCGCCTGTCATCCAAATATACGGAGGAATATTCACTCAGTGTTATTCATAATAAAGTGCATTTCGATTCATACAGTCAACCTTCGTTCCAATGCCTTACTTAAAATTCAACTAGGAAGTTACCTATTCAGTACTAATTAGCATTATAAGTCAGAGCCTACAGCTCAGGGCTATTCTGCTAGTTGTTTGCTAGAACAGAAAGGACAGTCTTATCCAGATAAGGTTTACTGTAAGAAAAGTTAGGAAACCCCACGAGATGGGTTTTTTTCTTTAGCCCTAGAATTCAGGCAGAACTATTGAGCATAGATAAATTTTTTGCCTCAGGCCAGCCCCCCGCCCCCCCCCCCTTTTTTTTTATTAACAACAGGGAGGAGATGTATCCTCCCCTCGCCAGCCTGAAACCTGCTTGCTCAGGGGTGGAGCTTGCCACTCAATCGTTCTGCCATGCCCACTGCTGGAGCCTGCGTCTTTCCTGTTCCGGAGCCATCACGTGTTCACCTGCAACCTTACTCCAAGATTATTTGGCAGGAATCGGGCCCCTCCCCCCTCCTTCATAACTGAGTGTCGGAAATAAAAATTTGAGCTTTGATCAGAATGACTATCTTAGCTACATCTTTATCTCACGCCGCCTAGCCCTTCTTCTCTTCCAGGTTTCTAAGATGCCTTTCCAGACTAGAAACCAAACATATGGTCGGCTGGCTGGACACAACAGCATTTAATTCATCCCATTGCGCAGCAGCATCTCCAGCATGAAGGTCTGGCGTAAGGAACATGATGACAACAAAACACTTCATATGTTCTGGTGCTCTTCTGACCACTTTTTTGTTTGTTTGTTTGTTTTTGTTTTTCAAGACAGGGTTTCTCTGTATAGCCCTGGCTGTCCTGGAACTCACTTTGTAGACCAGGCTGACCTCAAACTCAGAAATCCGCCTGCCTCTGCCTCCCAAGTGCTGGGATTAAAGGTGTGCGCCACCACACCCAGCTCTTTTCTGACCACTTTTTGTGTTATAAGATTCATGAAGTCTATACTGTCTGGGTTCTCCCATTCTGTATGATTAGATTTTACACAGATTACCCACTCTATAACTGCATTTTCTGTAAGCATTACAATCCCTTCACCAACACTAGGCCAGGGAATATTAGTCATGTCCAATTTCTTTTCAGTAGGAGATACTTTGATAAACACTTCAACCAGTCATTCAAACATGCTTATGACACCTATTTTTAACTGTGCAAGCTTACACACTAAACTTATATTCTTTACCCAGAGGGCCCATATCAATAAACTCAGCCTGATCTAGTTTTATGTTTCTCCCACCATTATTCCATACCCATAAAATCGATTCCCACACACGTTCCTGGATTTCTGCTTGAATGAATTAACAAAATCATCAAGCTCCTTAGTAGTATAGCACATTTCCTCCTGGACTACCCATTCTACTTCCCCTCTGGGGTATGTTTTCCCTTGAGTTTGGTTATAGGTATAGAGGAAACTATTGGTGGGATTGAGAAACATCAGTATTGTATTGTCTAGCATTTCCTTCCAAGGAAACCACTGCTGATTTAGAGGACAATGAATGGTTAACATTTATTCAGATGAAAGAGGTGATATTTCAAGGGGCAAGGCTAAGGGTACTACTTCTTCTGGTGGGGTAAACCTTTGAGAATCTGAGGCTTCCTGTGAAATAGATAGGAATGCTTTTTGCTGACAGCCTTTGAGGCTGAAACTTGAAATTTCACAGTAAAATAGCTAACCTTATAATTAGAGCTTCTACTTGAGTTTTGCATGAGTTCAATGACTGCTGAAAAGAATAGTCTCTTCAAGGGCACACTTAGAAAGTCTTAGATATTTTGTTCTCATCTGAAAATCACTCAATTTTACCATGGAGCTCATTAATGTCACTTAACAATTCATCCAGAATTGATGAGATCCACAAAAGAGCAAAATTATTTTCCTTATTTACCCCCACAATGTAGAAAGTTCATATACCAAGTCACCAAATCGGTTGCCATTCACAGTTGATAGATTAAAATAATCAAATACATTTACCTCTTTGAGTTTGAAATAGTTTCCACCATGGGGTTAAATACTGTCTGAGTTTCCAGGAGAGAGAGACTGAAGAGGTCACAGTAACTGAAGGTGCTGGTGAATTGTAAGTTGATGGAAAATTATAAAGTCTATTCCAGATATTTTAAAAGTTTAGAACCAGTCCTGGTAACAAATTCTGTATTAGTTATGTTTTCCTTGTTGTGAAGACACAACATAACCATGCCAACTCTTGTTAGAGAAACTCAACATTTGGGTCTGGTTGACAGTTCACACTCCATTATCATCATGGCAGAAAGCATGACAGTCTGCAGGCAGACATAGTGATGCAGGACCCGAGTTCCACATCTTGGTCTCAGGGCAGCCAGGAGGAGACAATCTTCAACAGGCAGCTAGGAGGAGGCTGGGCTGACTTGACCTCAAAACTTCATCTCTACAGTAACACACTTCCTCTAACAAGATCATACCTCATACAAGACCAAGTATCTTGGTAGTGCCACTTCCCATGGGCCATGTGTGTTCAAAAGGCTAGGAATTGAGTGAGAATAGGGTTTCAGTCATTGCTTTTTGAATATTCAATAATAAATACAAATTTAAACTGAGTAATTTCCCTAAATTACAAATACAAAGACTTATGAGTAAGGCTAGAGGGTGTAATCAAGGGTAAGCATGGCCATGGAATGACTCCAGTAGAGTGGAATGCAGAAATACAAAGCAGTGTTTATAGTGTTAATGGATGAGATAGTCTAAGAGATGATAGCTAGTATTGCTAGCCAATGAATGACTTGTAATACCCCCTCATGAAGGCAACATTGCAAAGGCTCTGCAGTTTGTAACGATTTCATGCAATGGATTGATTATTCTAATCTTATAGAAATGTGGCCTAAAAAGTGCATAAGGATAGTGACCTACATCCTGATTTCCCTTTCATAGTTCCCAGATCATGGCTTATGTGTGTACTATTTTAACCCATACATACAAGTGTTAGCTCAAGAACAAGTTAAGAACTATGACTCAAAACTGTCTCCATTGAACCAAATTAATTTTCTCCTGATGTCTAAAATATAACAGGAAAGTCAGGTATAGGTAACTGAATTAAAAAAAAAAAACATATTGCAAAGACAGACTACTGTGCTAAATGTAACAGTAATGTATTGTCTTTCCAACTACAAGGATATATAAGATCAAACAAGCTGCATATTTAAAGAAAACAAAAGAATGGCATTTGGCAAAATCATTCCCTTGACAGCATAATAATGCTGCAGTGTTATTTGATGTATTTGTATATTTCCTAGTAGCTGCTATTTTAACAAGGCAGATTTCTAGCTACTCAGAGTGATGCTTCAGGACTCCAATAGGGATAAAAATTTCAGAGATGCCAGTGTGTTTTACCTGCTCAGTTAAGCATGGTCACAATTTCTGTGACAATCATTGTTCATTTTAAAGGTACTTTTGGTAGTTTAATCATAAATATAACTTTACAATCACAAAAGAGACTCCCATAAACCATACCTGAAAGCAAGTCTGTTAATTCATTGGAAATATAGACTTGAAATTTACTGTCTCCTTTTTCATTCATCTGGTGGCCATTATGTATCTAGAAAATGGTTTTTACATATATAGGATGACATCCCGAGGCACTTCATGGATGGATTGATGCCAAGGTTTGGTGTCATCTTTCATGTCATAGAGAATTTTATTTGATTCATCACAGGAATGCAGTTCTATAATGTACATTCATTGTCTTTTCTTTTTTACTTTTATTGAACATAGACTGTTTCATACTCTATATTTTAACGATCTTTCTCCTTACCCATCACTTTCTGAATGATCCTAGATCCCCACTCACTCAAATCCACACTCTTGATGGTTTATATATGTTCAGCCCATGGAGTGGCAATATTAGAGTTTGTGGCAATTTTGGAGTAATTGTGGCCTTGTTAGAGTAGATGTGCCACTGTACACATGGGCTTTAAGACCCTCATCCTTCCTTCCTTGAATTATGCTAGCAGCATTCAGATGGAGATGTAGAATTCTCAGTTCCTCCTGCACCATGACTGCCTGGATGTTGCCATGTTCCCACCTTAATGGTAATGGACTGAATCTCTGAACCTGTAAGCCAGCTCCAATTAAATGTTGTCCTTATATGAGTTGCCTTGTTCATGGTGTCTGTTCACAGCAGTAAAACCCTAATTAAGACAGAATTTGGTACCAGGACTGAGGTATTGCTATGATAGGCCGACCATGCTTTTATTTAGAAGAATGTAGATTTGGGGACATTGGATTTGGAAACTTGCAGAATCTTTTTTGTTTGTTTGTTTTTTGGGTTTGTTTGTTTGTTTGTTTTTGAAACAGGGTTTCTCTGTGTAGTCCTGGCTGTCCTGGAACTCACTTGGTAGACCAGGCTGGCTTCAAACTCAGAAATCCGCCTGCCTCTGCCTCCCAAATGCTGGGATTAAAGGTGTGTGCCACCACTGCCTGGCGTAAAATCTTTTAAGTGGACTTTAATGGGCTATCCTAGTAGGAATATGGAAAATTTTGTTGCTAGGACTGATTTGAGCTATGCAGACCTGGCCCAAGATGTTTCAGTGGAGGAGAATTTCAGTATGTGGTGTAGAGACTATCTTTGTGGTAATTTGGTGAACAATATGTCTACATTTTGCCATTGCCTGAAAAGTTGGCCTGAGGCTAAACTGAAGAGATTTAGATTAATTGCTTTGAAAAAGGAAGTCTCAAAACAGCCTGGTATAAATTCTACTGTGTGATACTAAAGTTCACTCTTATGAAGAACACTTTAATGAAAAGGAGCAAGATCAGAATGGACAAATTCAAAATATATGGTTCAAGTATTAAAGAGACACCAGGAAGTAGAATGGAAATGAATACTATGTTCTAGGACTTAACATTTTACAGGAGTGGGATATGGAGGCAAGATCAGACCCAACTAAATTTAGGTCCAAGAATGGTGGTACCTATCTTTAACACCAGAAGGCAAAACAAAGCAGATCTCTGAGATCAAGGCCAGCTTAGAACAAAGCAAGTTCTAGGTGAAGAAAACTTAAATCCAGGCTTGGTGGACCACTCCTTTAATCTCAGTGGTTAGGAGACTAGCATAGAGATCTTTGAGTTCAAAGTGAGTCCACAGAAC
This sequence comes from Mus spretus, assembly GCA_921997135.2. Taxonomy (NCBI): domain Eukaryota; kingdom Metazoa; phylum Chordata; class Mammalia; order Rodentia; family Muridae; genus Mus; species Mus spretus. The sequence continues at coordinate 95,709,971 of OW971694.1, forward strand.
AAGTTCTAGGACACCCAAGGTTAGGCAGTAAAGGATTGTAAAACAGAAAGCTGGTGATAATATAATAGAAAGGGGGCGCAAGTTCCAGCTCCTGCAAGCAGCAGGACTTGGTAGATGTTATGTGGCTCTGGCTATAGAAGGTGTGTTTGGGTCAAGCATATATATGCTTGATATATATGTATACTGCATTCTTTTACATGCAACCATTCACATCCATTTGTTCAAGATGCTATTCATACATTGTGTATTTCTGTCCCCTTTGTCAAAATTTCTGAGTCTTTAGATTCCATTGGTAAAGGAAACAGTTTTATGGCAATATAATACAGTTTCATTGCTTTAGCTCTTCAATATAACTTGAAAATTATAATGGTATTACTACCAGCAGTTCTTTTCATAAATATTTGAGTCATAGTGGTGTGTGTGTGTGTGTGTGTGTGTGTGTGTGTGTGTGTGTGTGTTTGCATATGAAGCTACATGTTGGTTTTCAATTTCTGTGAAGGACTGTGACCAAGTTTTGATGGAGAATTCATTGAATAGGTTTATGTCTTTTCAACAATTGAAGTTTCATGCTAGTAATCCACTTGATTCATGAGTATGAATGATCTTTCCATCTTCTGATGTCTTCCTTCAAACTGTTGAATATATTTGTCCATTGTAAAAAAATTTTTGGTAGAGTTTTTAGCATCTCTTACATATAAGCATTCATATAATGTGCAAATAAGGCACTTTTACTTCTTCCTTTATAGTTTGGATTCAGATGAACTCCATCGGTTGTCCTAGTGATCTAGCTACACCAGATGATCTTTTGATTTTCTCACTGTCTGTTGTTATATTCCTCTTCTCATCTCTGATTTTATTTCATTTAGCTAAAAGTTAGTCAATTTTATTGATTTCTTCAAAGAACCAACTCTTTCTTTCATATTCATTGTATTTTTTCCTTCTTGTTTCCATTTTATGGACTTCACACTTGTGTTTGATTATTTTATTTCATCTTTTCTTCTTTTGGGGAGTTATATGTTCACTTTGTTCTGGAGACTTCAAATGTGTTATCAAGTTGTTAATATGTGATATCTATCTTTTTCAATTGTGGACACTTGGTGCTATGAATTTGTCTGATAATCACTTTCATTTTGTCACATACATTTGGGTAAGTTTTTTTTTTTTTATGTTTTCAATCAACTCTAAAAAGTTGTTAATTTTATTCTTGTTTTCTGCCCTGACAGATTTTCACTCAGTTAAGAGTTTATAAGCTTTCTTTTTAATAGAAGCACTTATTAATAGTCTCCCAACCAAAAAAGGCCAGCACCAGATGAGTTTAGTGCAGAGTTCTATCAGACCTTCAAAGAAGACCTAATTCCAATTCTCCTCAAACTATTTCACAAAATAGAAACAGAAGGTACTCTACCCAATTCATTCTCTGAAGCCACAATTACTATGATACCTAAACTGCACAAACACCCAACAAAGAAAGAGAACTTCAGGCCAATTTCCCTTATGAATATCGATGCAAAAATACTCAATAAAGTTTTCACAAACCGAATTCAAGAACACATCAAAAGAATCATCCATCACAGTCAAGTAGGCTTCATCCCAGGGATACAAGGATGGTTTAATATACGGAAATCCATCAACGTAATCCACTATATAATCAAACTCAAAGACAAAATCTACATGGTCATCTCGTTAGATGCTGAGAAAGCATTTGACAAAATACAACACTCCTTTATGATCAAAGGATCCTTTATGATCTTTATGGAAAGATCAGGAATTCAAGGCACATACCTAAACATAATAAAAGCAATCTACACCAAACCAGTAGCCAACATCAAACTAAATAGAGAGAAACCTGAAGCAATCCCACTAAAATCAGGGACTAGACAAGGCTGCCCACTTTCTCCCTACCTATTAATATAGTACTTGAAGTCCTAGCCAGAGCAATTAGACAACAAAAGGAGATTAAGGGGATACAAACTGGAAAGGAAGAAGTCAAAATATCACTATTTGCAGATGATATGATAGTATATATAAGTGACCCTAAAAATTCCACTAGAGAGCTCCTAAACCTGATAAACAGCTTCAGTGCAGTAGCTGGATATAAAATTAACTCAAACAAACCAATGGCCTTTCTCTACACAAAGGATAAACAGGATGAGAAAGAAAATAGGGAAACAACACCCTTCAAAATAGTCACAAATAATATAAAATACCTTGGTGTGACTCTAACTAAGGAAGTAAAAGATCTGTATGATATTCAAGTCTCCGAAGAAAGAAATTGAAGAAGATCTCAGAAGATGGAAAGAACTCCCATGCTCATGGATTGGCATGATTAATATAGTCAAAATGGCTATCCTGCCGAAAGCAATCTACAGATTCAATGCAATCCCCATCAAAATTCCAACTCAATTCTTCACTGAGATAGAAAGGGCAATTTGCAAATTCATCTGGAAAAATAAAAAACCTAGGAGAGCAAAAACTATTTTCAACAATAAAAGAACCTCCAGTGGAATCACCATGCTTCACCTCAAGCTGTACTACAGAGCAATTGTGATTAAAAACTGCATGGTACTGGTACAGTGACAGACAGGTAGATCAATGGAATAGAATTGAAGACCCAGAAATGAACCCACACACCTATGGTCACTTGATCTTTGACAATGGAGCTAAAACCATCCAGTGGAAAAAAGACAGCATTTTCAACAAATGGTGCTAGCACAACTGGTGGTTATCATGTAGAAGAATGCGAATTCATCCATTCTTATCTCCTTGTACAAAGCTCAAATCTAAGTGGATCAAAGAACTTCACATAAAACTAAAGACACAAGTCTTCCGGACGCATGCGTGTGAGGGAGCACGCACCCTGTCGGATCTTGTAGAGTCCGAGAACTGTGGAGGCTGGAGAGGAGTGGCCAGAGCCGCCGGGTGAGGCTTCTGGAAAGTAGCTGAGGGAGCTGGTCAGCGGGACAGAGTATCCATATTTCTGTGTCCAGCAGTCTGACTCACCATGGATAATCTGTCCCCAGAGGAAGTTCAGCTGCGGGCTCACCGGTTACTGATGAGTCTCTGGAAAGCACAAGGAGAATCCTGGGTTTAGTCATTGAGTCTCAGGATGCAGGAATCAAGACCATCACTATGCTGGATGAGCAAGGGGAACAACTAAATCGCATAGAAGAAGGCATGGACCAAATAAATAAAGACATGAGAGAAGCAGAGAAGACTTTAACAGAACTCAACAAGTGTTGTGGCCTCTGCGTCTGCCCTTGTAATAGGACAAAGAACTTTGAGTCTGGAAAGAACTATAAAGCAACATGGGGAGATGGTGGCGACAACTCACCTAGCAATGTAGTATCTAAGCAACTGAGCCGGATTACAAATGGTCAGCCTCAGCAAACTACAGGAGCAGCCAGTGGTGGATACATTAAACGTATAACTAATGATGCCAGAGAAGATGAGATAGAAGAGAACCTGACTCAAGTGGGCAGCATCCTAGGCAACCTAAAGAACATGGCTCTGGATATGGGCAATGAAACTGATGCTCAAAACCAGCAAATACAGAAGATCACAGAAAAGGCTGACACCAACAAGAATCGTATTGACATTGCCAATACAAGAGCAAAGAAACTATTTGATACCTAAGCCCTGCTGTACTTCTTTACCTGTTAACTCAGTTCTCTAGCTCCGCTGAGTCATTTCTTATTCAGAGTTTGAAAGGCTGTGAGAAGGAACAGAGGAGGAATGCCTCTCTACTTTCTTACTTTGTCTTTTGGGGGTAGGTTCTTGCTCAGGCTTCCTTACAGTCTTTCTCAGTCACTCTCATAGGCTTCTTTCCATACATCACTGTCTCTTCATCTCTTCATTTAGCTTCCTTTTGCGTTCAAGATTTGGAAGCATTGACAAAGAGCCATGAAAGAGGCAGCTGTATAAGTAGCTTTTGTCATTATTGCTTGGTTGGTTTGGTTTGGGTTGGTTTGGTTTTGGTTTTGTGGTAAAGAGCAAGAGGAAGGAATAGGAAATGAAGCTGACTCATTAAAGAAACTACAGGTCACAAAAACACAGACGAGTGCTTGGAGTGGGAGCTTTCACATATGTGTTTCGTTCTGCATCACTGTTTTTCAGCTTCTGCTCCAAAGGAGAATACAATGAGTTTTCTAGAAGTGAGCTTCACTTCTGAACCCATAGTGATTTGTGTGTATATACATAAGTTCTTGGATCCAGTTTCATATTGCACATGCAGGAACATTATATAAATGAGTGCCTTTTATTCTCACACAATGAGTCATAGCATGGTCCCATTGTAGGCCTGTTAACTTCATGAAGTTGACAGTAGCCTTTAAAAGACACACACACACACACACACACACACATATGAAATAGGAGATTTCCTCAAAGTTTTTGGGAAACTTTTACAGTGTATCATGTGAATTCAGATTACCTCAATACTAAGAATTATGTTTAGATATGAAAAAAAAAACTTGTTTTGATCTCAGGTAGAAAAATAGGTTGCTTTGAGTTTTGTCTAGTTTTAAACATTTAAAAAGTCATAATTTGTTTCAAAAAGTTGTTTGGAAAATTATGCCTTTGGATTAATTATTGATGACCGCACTGCCATTCTCTCTGCGTTACGCACAGAACCAAGTTTATGTAGATCCTGTGTGGGAAGCCACATGTGCCGTTGCTGAGTGGCACTGACTACTACTGGCCACCACGCATAAGATTGGACAAACAACCAATGTGTACATATGCAGTAAAGTTTTTTGCAAAAACACTGCCTGGCCCAGGCATGATAATGAGGTTCTGTAAGGTACTGAGAGTATAACCAATCAGATGTGAGACATGCAAATGAGGTATGATAATGAGGCTCTGTGAGGTACTGAGAGAGAGTAGCCAATCAGATGAGGAACATGCAAATGAGGCTTAGTGCATAACCAATCCGGGTGTGAGACTTGCCTCTCCTAGGCCTATAAAAGCAGCACCAGTTCTGGGCTCAAAGTCTTTTCGCCTCTGCAATCAAGCTCTCCCAATAAACGTGTGCAGAAGGATCCTGTTGCAGCGTCGTTCTTGCTGGTCGTCCGGTGCGCGCAAGAAGTGGTGCCGAAAACTCGGGACAAGAAACATCTTCAGGCACGAGCGAAGACCCCCTGCTACAGGGAGGATTCAGAACTGCATCACGGGGAAGGAGCGGTTAATAAAGGTTCCCGTAAAACAGACTGCTGAGAAGGATCCGGCGTGGATTCAGAACTCTTCAGCTGGGGAGCGGTGTTAATAAAGGTTACTGCAAAACAGACTGCTGAGAAGGATTCAACTGCGTGGATTCAGAACTCTTCAGCTGAGGAACGGTGGTACCAGTAAGTATAAAGAAATTAAGGTAAGTCTCTGAGAGGTATGCTTTCTTACGCAGTGGGTCTGGTAATTGTTGCTGGGACCAGCTGTTAAGGAAGGGCAGCGACTTTGTAGGAGTACCAGGAAGGCATATCAGAAACAGAGAGAAAGGAAAAAGAAGACGCGCGCAGAAAAATAAGTAACTTAAGAAATATAAAAAGAGAAAAAGAAAGGAAGCTAAAATATAAAGATACAAAGGATAATATAAAATGTAAAGATACAAAGGATAATATAAAGATATAAAGGATAATATAAAAAAATGAAGAACAAAAAATTAAGTCAATTTACCCTCCTCTCGAGGACTTTGACTAAAGAGGCAGCCTTCATCAAAGGCTTAAAGATAGCTCTCAGGGAAAGAGGAGTAACTATTAGAAGCAGCCACTGTGCAGAATTCCTAGAAGAAGGAGAAAAAAAATAAAAATAAGCTATTTCAGAGCCCTCCTAGGGACAGACGGAAAACGGGAGATGTCCTGCTTCCTCTCTGGCTCCTATGGAAATATTTTTAGCTTCGAATAGGATATCTGTGTTCTATTGTCTGGTTTTTTGGTGCACCAAATTGTCTATATGTCTGTTAATTCATGTTTGTTTTTGCTTGGATGATTGAATGATTGTTGTTCTGTGTTTCATGTTGAAAAATATAAAAAGCAGTCTCAGTCTGCACAGCAGAAATTGAAAAGTTAGCTGCACGGTGGCTGGGAGTCAAGTGCAGCTGAAAAAGCCCTGCTCAGGGTCGATTGCAAATGGAGCTTTTAAAGGGGCAGGCAGCCTTTTGCTTGTAACATAAAGTTAACTTAAAATTGGAAACCCAAGGTTGGAGTTATTCTAAACAACATAAGAAAACAGGTAATATGCAAAAGCAGTGTACAAAGGGTAGAAAGAGTATGTTTGAAAAGAAAGTACATATCTTTAAAATTGAAGGAAAACCCTTTCAAGGTATAATGGATACAGGAGCAGATAAAAGCATTATATCCAGTAAGTGGTGGCCTGCTTCTTGGCCTGTTAATTAATTGTCACATAGCTTACAAGGATTAGGATATGAGGCTACCCCAACTATAAATGCAAAATCCTTACAATGGAAAGATAAAGAAGGAAGGACAGGACTTTTTCAGCCTTATATACTCCCTTTACCTGTAAACTTATGGGGAAGAGATGTGTTATCAGCTATGAACTTTATATTGACTAATGATTACTCTCAGAAAAGCAAGGAAATGATGAAAGGAATGGGATATATACCTGGACTAGGTCTTGGAAAAAATTTGCAAGGTAGAATTTCACCAGTTAAAGCCACAGAAAAGGCAGACAAGAAAGGGCTGGGTTTTTTCTAGGGGCCACTGAAGAGTCTTTGCCCATTCCGTGGCATACGGAGGACGCGGTGTGGGTGCCTCAGTGGCCTTTACCCTCTGAGAAGTTAAAAGCGGCTAAAGAATTAGTACAAGAACAATTAGACCTGGGACATGTGGAACCCACTCAATCACCCTGGAATACCCCCATTTTTGTTGTAAAGAAAAAGTCAGGTAAATGGAGATTGTTACATGACCTAAGAGCCATTAATGCACAAATGCAAGTTATGGGTCCTGTACAAAAAGGACTCCCCCTACTCTCAGCTCTACCTAAGGATTGGAGAATTATAGTAGTAGATATTAAGGATTGTTTCTTTTCAATTCCATTAAATAAGAAAGATAAACCTAGATTTGCATTTACCTTGCCTTCTATTAATCATATGGAACCTGATAAAAGGTACCAATGGCGGGTATTACCCCAAGGAATGGCAAATAGCCCTATCATATGTCAGTTATATGTAGGAAAAGCTTTGCAACCGGTTAGGGATGGTTTCCCCTTCTTAAAAATTTGTCACTATATGGACGACATTGTAATTTGTGGACCTGAAGAAGAAAGTATACAGCAAGCTTATGGCTTGCTTAATGAAACTTTAAAAAATAATGGTTTGAGTATTGCACCAGAAAAGGTACAGCAGTCTAATGTTAGTCATTTTCTAGGAGCCACTATTACTTTACGATGTGTCACCCCACAAAAGATTAGTATGAGAAAAGATCATCTAAAGACATTAAATGATTTTCAAAAATTATTAGGAGATATAAATTGGATTAGACCTTATTTAAGGATCCCTACTTCGGAATTAAATCCTTTATTTCAAATTTTAGAAGGAGACTCACATATTACCTCATTGAGACAATTACCACCTGAGGCTTCTGATGTTCTTAGGAAAGTGGAAAAGGCGATCCAAACAGCACAGTTAACTCGTATAAATGAGCAAGAACCTTTGTACCTATGCATATTAAGAACCATAAATTTGCCAACTGCTGTGTTATGGCAAGATGGTCCTTTAGTATGGATACATCCACATATATCCCCTAATAAGACTATAGAGCATTATCCCACCATGGTAGCAAATATGGCCCACAAAGGGATAAAAAATTCAATCACTTACTTTGGAAAAATGCCTGATAGCATAATTGTCCCTTATACTGTCGCACAAATGCAAATATTGTGTGCTACTATAGATGAATGGGCCATTCTTAGATGCAGTTATTCTGGTTTAATTGATAATCATTATCCTAAACATCCGTTATTACATTTTATGTTATTACATCCAGTAATATTTCCAAAGGTAATGGCTAATACCCCTATAAAGGCAGTCATTGATATTTATACAGATGGATCCAAAACAGGAGTTGGAAGTTATGTAATCAATGAAAAGGCTGTAAGGTTGCAATTTACACCAGGAGCCCCACAATTGGTAGAATGTTTGGTGGTTTTAGAAGTCTTTAAAAGATTTCCTATGCCCATAAATATTATCTCTGATTCTGTTTATGTAGTTAATGCAGTTCTAGCATTAGAGACTGCCGGAAATTTTAAACAGTTTAGTCCTGTATCTGAAATTTTGATGAAAATACAAAATTGTATTTTGATGCGTGAGCATCCCTTTTATATTCAACATATTAGAGCACATACATCATTACCTGGACCTATGGTTAAGGGAAATGCAATTGCTGACTCAGCCACCAGAGACATGGTTTTCCTATTACAAAGTTATATAGAAAGTGCAAAGAAATTTCATCAACTTTATCATGTCCCTGCTTCTACATTACAACAAAAGTTTAAACTCACATGAAAAGAAGCCCGAGATATTGTCCTACAGTGTGGTAAATGTATAGAATTTGTTAATGCACCTTGCGTGGGTGTTAATCCTCGCGGATTGCGACCCCTAGATGTTTGGCAAATGGACGTCACGCATATCCCATCTTTTGGGAAATTACAATATGTACATGTATCCATCGATACCTGTTCTGGTGTCCTACATGCCTCTCCCTTGACAGGGGAAAAAGCAGTTCATGTCATATCTCACTGCTTAGAGGCTTGGGCTGCATGGGGCAAGCCCCTAGTGTTAAAGACAGATAATGGTCCTGCATATACTTCTTCTAAATTTAGCCAATTTTGCAAACAAATGCAAGTAAAACATATTACTGGATTGCCCTATAATCCACAGGGCCAAGGCATAATTGAGAGAGCCCATCACACTCTGAAACAGTATTTGCAAAAACAGAAAGGGGGAATAGAAGCTATGACGCCAAAGATGGCTCTATCCCTTACAATATTTACTCTTAATTTTTAAAAATTGGATGATGCTGGAAGATCACCAGCTGAAAGGCACGGACAATGGCCTCAATCGCCCAAATGAAATGGTCAAATGGAAAAATGTCCTTGATAATAAATGGTATGGCCCGTATCCTATCTTAATCAGATCCCGGGGAGCTATTTGTGTTTTTCCACAGGGTGAAGAAAATCCACTTTGGGTCCCGACGCGACTAACAAGGACCGTGAAAGAGCAAGATGAACCCCAAGATGATTCTCCTGCTCCTGATGATTGAGACCGGGATAAGTATACCTTTGTGGGCCATAGTAAGATCATGGCCAGTACCTTTACCGGTACATTCCAATTCTTCTACCTTGCCTTTATTTTTTTGCAACGGAATGTTATTTGGATGTGCCTTGTGCACGACAAACTCCTCAAGAGCCACGGGTGTATAATAGTACTAGTTTTCATTTGAATTATACACTATGCTTTGTGCATAATGTGGATAAACCTTTTACACCCTGTATATTTTTAAAGAAAAAGATTATCTCTAATTGGGCAGATCCCATTAGCCAAAATAAGGTGAGCTCTGGAGTGTTGTTTAATGCTTTAACACAAGTTGCTCAAGGAGCGCAATCAGGCTCAGGTGATGTTGAAAATAATAAAACTTCACCTATAAACATCACCACTATTATGATAAAGGGAAAGGTGGCCATTCCCAAAAGATCACGATGACCTGTTGGCAATGCTACTGCTATACGCAGCATGCCTTGGTGTCATCCGGACCTCACATTTCCTATAGTTTTTTCACCTTGTCAATCAAACATTTTTCCTCGGAAAGAAATAGCAAAGGGTTTTGTTTTGTCACCCCCACTAGATTTTGCTATAATGAACGATAAAGGAGATGCTACAGGGAAAGAAAATATTTGGCCATATTACCAATGGATTTTAAGCAATGAGGCAGGTGCTAGTACCAGTCTGTCAGCCTTTGCATTGCTGACTGGAACCTTTCATGAGATATTGAATGTTTCTGCCACTCTTTCCAATACCTCTACTCATTTAGATAATGTGACAACTAATAGAATTATCAGAAATATGACTACTTCTCCAGTAGAAGTTTGTTTCAATCCTCCATTTTTCTTTATATTGGCTGAATTTCAAAATAATACAGAATGGTTAGATTGTACAAATGTCACTTGTTTTTTGACGCAATGCTGGAATGGAACCAAATTCTTAGCCTTAGTGGTTCACCTACCAATCTTTGTCCCTGTGCCTGTTGAGGCAGATCCAGAGAAGTTCCCAATAACGAGTCTTATTCGGCAAAAGAGAGGTTTTGGAATCACAGCTGCCATTGTTACAGCCATTGTGGTGTCCGCGGCATCAGCAGTTACTGCAGGAACTGCTATGGCCCATCAAATTAATACTGCTGACACCATAAGTTAGATAGCAGAAAAATCGTCTGAAGTATTGCTTACCCTGCAAAAGGTGGATTCTCATATCGCCTCAGGGTTAATGTTAGTGAATCAGAGAGTGGATATTTTACAACATAATATGGAACGGATGATGGATGTCATACAAATGAGTTGTGTGGCATCCACATCGCATGTGTGCATTACTCCCAATAGGTATATTAATAATTCTTTTATTAAAAGTACAGACCTATCGAATTACCTGAAGGGGAACTGGTCGCAGGAGCTGGAGAGGTTGCAGACGAGACTGCAGATGCAGATCCTGAACCTTAATGGGACCAGAGTGGAACCAGTGACCCTCGGAGACTTTACCTCTTGGCTTACCTCTGCTTTTTCTTACTTTAAGGAATGGGTGGGAGTGATTTTTTTGGTGCTGCCATATGCTGTGGACTGGTGTTCATGCTCTGGTTAGTATGCAAATTCAGAACCCAACAAAAACGTGACAAGGTGATTATAACTCAGGCACTTTTAGCTATTGAAAACGGCTCCTCCCCTGAAATTTGGTTATCCATGCTCAAGAATTAGTTGGCATCTGAGTTCTCTACTCTTGCACACCACGACACTGAGATGAGAGAGACTCAACGATCATTGATCAGCCCTTGCACATCACTGAGGTTTCCTCATTGCAAGCGATAGAGTGATCATGATTTCACCACTAATTCATTTTCTTGGCTGGCCTCTTTTGCAGAATTCGCCCTAGGTCATTTAGCAGTTATTATCACACAGCACTGCGGTATCCAGAGACGGGCAACTTTCCTTGTGCACAGTCCAACCTAAGACATGGGGCCCGGTGGCGATAGGGTTACCCTATGACGGGTAAGGCTGTGACATTAGAGGGACGACCTAAAACAGGAGCCACGGTGGATGGGCATAATTGCACAGGCCTAGTCCAGCCTCATTTTATTAAGACAAACAGGGGGAGATGTGGGAAGCAACATGTGCCGTTGCTGAGTGGCACTGACTACTACTGGCCACCATGCATAAGATTGGATAAACAACCAATGTGTACATATGCAGTAAAGTTTTTTGCAAAAACACTGCCTGGCCCAGGCATGATAATGAGGTTCTGTAAGGTACTGAGAGTATAACCAATCAGATGTGAGACATGCAAATGAGATATGATAATGAGGTTCTGTAAGGTACTAAGAGAGTAACCAATCGGATGTGAGACATGCAAATGAGGTATGATAATGAGGCTCTGTGAGGTACTGAGAGAGAGTAGCCAATCAGATGAGGAACATGCAAATGAGGCTTAGTGCATAACCAATCCGGGTGTGAGACTTGCCTCTCCTAGGCCTATAAAAGCAGCACCAGTTCTGGGCTCAAAGTCTTTTCGCCTCTGCAATCAAGCTCTCCCAATAAACGTGTGCAGAAGGATCCTGTTGCAGCGTCGTTCTTGCTGGTCGTCCGGTGCGCGCAAGAAGTGGTGCCGAAAACTCGGGACAAGAAACATCTTCAGGCACGAGCGAAGACCCCCTGCTACAGGGAGGATTCAGAACTGCATCACGGGGAAGGAGCGGTTAATAAAGGTTCCCGTAAAACAGACTGCTGAGAAGGATCCGGCGTGGATTCAGAACTCTTCAGCTGGGGAGCGGTGTTAATAAAGGTTACTGCAAAACAGACTGCTGAGAAGGATTCAACTGCGTGGATTCAGAACTCTTCAGCTGAGGAACGGTGGTACCAGTAAGTATAAAGAAATTAAGGTAAGTCTCTGAGAGGTATGCTTTCTTACGCAGTGGGTCTGGTAATTGTTGCTGGGACCAGCTGTTAAGGAAGGGCAGCGACTTTGTAGGAGTACCAGGAAGGCATATCAGAAACAGAGAGAAAGGAAAAAGAAGACGCGCGCAGAAAAATAAGTAACTTAAGAAATATAAAAAGAGAAAAAGAAAGGAAGCTAAAATATAAAGATACAAAGGATAATATAAAATGTAAAGATACAAAGGATAATATAAAGATATAAAGGATAATATAAAAAAATGAAGAACAAAAAATTAAGTCAATTTACCCTCCTCTCGAGGACTTTGACTAAAGAGGCAGCCTTCATCAAAGGCTTAAAGATAGCTCTCAGGGAAAGAGGAGTAACTATTAGAAGCAGCCACTGTGCAGAATTCCTAGAAGAAGGAGAAAAAAAATAAAAATAAGCTATTTCAGAGCCCTCCTAGGGACAGACGGAAAACGGGAGATGTCCTGCTTCCTCTCTGGCTCCTATGGAAATATTTTTAGCTTCGAATAGGATATCTGTGTTCTATTGTCTGGTTTTTTGGTGCACCAAATTGTCTATATGTCTGTTAATTCATGTTTGTTTTTGCTTGGATGATTGAATGATTGTTGTTCTGTGTTTCATGTTGAAAAATATAAAAAGCAGTCTCAGTCTGCACAGCAGAAATTGAAAAGTTAGCTGCACGGTGGCTGGGAGTCAAGTGCAGCTGAAAAAGCCCTGCTCAGGGTCGATTGCAAATGGAGCTTTTAAAGGGGCAGGCAGCCTTTTGCTTGTAACATAAAGTTAACTTAAAATTGGAAACCCAAGGTTGGAGTTATTCTAAACAACATAAGAAAACAGGTAATATGCAAAAGCAGTGTACAAAGGGTAGAAAGAGTATGTTTGAAAAGAAAGTACATATCTTTAAAATTGAAGGAAAACCCTTTCAAGGTATAATGGATACAGGAGCAGATAAAAGCATTATATCCAGTAAGTGGTGGCCTGCTTCTTGGCCTGTTAATTAATTGTCACATAGCTTACAAGGATTAGGATATGAGGCTACCCCAACTATAAATGCAAAATCCTTACAATGGAAAGATAAAGAAGGAAGGACAGGACTTTTTCAGCCTTATATACTCCCTTTACCTGTAAACTTATGGGGAAGAGATGTGTTATCAGCTATGAACTTTATATTGACTAATGATTACTCTCAGAAAAGCAAGGAAATGATGAAAGGAATGGGATATATACCTGGACTAGGTCTTGGAAAAAATTTGCAAGGTAGAATTTCACCAGTTAAAGCCACAGAAAAGGCAGACAAGAAAGGGCTGGGTTTTTTCTAGGGGCCACTGAAGAGTCTTTGCCCATTCCGTGGCATACGGAGGACGCGGTGTGGGTGCCTCAGTGGCCTTTACCCTCTGAGAAGTTAAAAGCGGCTAAAGAATTAGTACAAGAACAATTAGACCTGGGACATGTGGAACCCACTCAATCACCCTGGAATACCCCCATTTTTGTTGTAAAGAAAAAGTCAGGTAAATGGAGATTGTTACATGACCTAAGAGCCATTAATGCACAAATGCAAGTTATGGGTCCTGTACAAAAAGGACTCCCCCTACTCTCAGCTCTACCTAAGGATTGGAGAATTATAGTAGTAGATATTAAGGATTGTTTCTTTTCAATTCCATTAAATAAGAAAGATAAACCTAGATTTGCATTTACCTTGCCTTCTATTAATCATATGGAACCTGATAAAAGGTACCAATGGCGGGTATTACCCCAAGGAATGGCAAATAGCCCTATCATATGTCAGTTATATGTAGGAAAAGCTTTGCAACCGGTTAGGGATGGTTTCCCCTTCTTAAAAATTTGTCACTATATGGACGACATTGTAATTTGTGGACCTGAAGAAGAAAGTATACAGCAAGCTTATGGCTTGCTTAATGAAACTTTAAAAAATAATGGTTTGAGTATTGCACCAGAAAAGGTACAGCAGTCTAATGTTAGTCATTTTCTAGGAGCCACTATTACTTTACGATGTGTCACCCCACAAAAGATTAGTATGAGAAAAGATCATCTAAAGACATTAAATGATTTTCAAAAATTATTAGGAGATATAAATTGGATTAGACCTTATTTAAGGATCCCTACTTCGGAATTAAATCCTTTATTTCAAATTTTAGAAGGAGACTCACATATTACCTCATTGAGACAATTACCACCTGAGGCTTCTGATGTTCTTAGGAAAGTGGAAAAGGCGATCCAAACAGCACAGTTAACTCGTATAAATGAGCAAGAACCTTTGTACCTATGCATATTAAGAACCATAAATTTGCCAACTGCTGTGTTATGGCAAGATGGTCCTTTAGTATGGATACATCCACATATATCCCCTAATAAGACTATAGAGCATTATCCCACCATGGTAGCAAATATGGCCCACAAAGGGATAAAAAATTCAATCACTTACTTTGGAAAAATGCCTGATAGCATAATTGTCCCTTATACTGTCGCACAAATGCAAATATTGTGTGCTACTATAGATGAATGGGCCATTCTTAGATGCAGTTATTCTGGTTTAATTGATAATCATTATCCTAAACATCCGTTATTACATTTTATGTTATTACATCCAGTAATATTTCCAAAGGTAATGGCTAATACCCCTATAAAGGCAGTCATTGATATTTATACAGATGGATCCAAAACAGGAGTTGGAAGTTATGTAATCAATGAAAAGGCTGTAAGGTTGCAATTTACACCAGGAGCCCCACAATTGGTAGAATGTTTGGTGGTTTTAGAAGTCTTTAAAAGATTTCCTATGCCCATAAATATTATCTCTGATTCTGTTTATGTAGTTAATGCAGTTCTAGCATTAGAGACTGCCGGAAATTTTAAACAGTTTAGTCCTGTATCTGAAATTTTGATGAAAATACAAAATTGTATTTTGATGCGTGAGCATCCCTTTTATATTCAACATATTAGAGCACATACATCATTACCTGGACCTATGGTTAAGGGAAATGCAATTGCTGACTCAGCCACCAGAGACATGGTTTTCCTATTACAAAGTTATATAGAAAGTGCAAAGAAATTTCATCAACTTTATCATGTCCCTGCTTCTACATTACAACAAAAGTTTAAACTCACATGAAAAGAAGCCCGAGATATTGTCCTACAGTGTGGTAAATGTATAGAATTTGTTAATGCACCTTGCGTGGGTGTTAATCCTCGCGGATTGCGACCCCTAGATGTTTGGCAAATGGACGTCACGCATATCCCATCTTTTGGGAAATTACAATATGTACATGTATCCATCGATACCTGTTCTGGTGTCCTACATGCCTCTCCCTTGACAGGGGAAAAAGCAGTTCATGTCATATCTCACTGCTTAGAGGCTTGGGCTGCATGGGGCAAGCCCCTAGTGTTAAAGACAGATAATGGTCCTGCATATACTTCTTCTAAATTTAGCCAATTTTGCAAACAAATGCAAGTAAAACATATTACTGGATTGCCCTATAATCCACAGGGCCAAGGCATAATTGAGAGAGCCCATCACACTCTGAAACAGTATTTGCAAAAACAGAAAGGGGGAATAGAAGCTATGACGCCAAAGATGGCTCTATCCCTTACAATATTTACTCTTAATTTTTAAAAATTGGATGATGCTGGAAGATCACCAGCTGAAAGGCACGGACAATGGCCTCAATCGCCCAAATGAAATGGTCAAATGGAAAAATGTCCTTGATAATAAATGGTATGGCCCGTATCCTATCTTAATCAGATCCCGGGGAGCTATTTGTGTTTTTCCACAGGGTGAAGAAAATCCACTTTGGGTCCCGACGCGACTAACAAGGACCGTGAAAGAGCAAGATGAACCCCAAGATGATTCTCCTGCTCCTGATGATTGAGACCGGGATAAGTATACCTTTGTGGGCCATAGTAAGATCATGGCCAGTACCTTTACCGGTACATTCCAATTCTTCTACCTTGCCTTTATTTTTTTGCAACGGAATGTTATTTGGATGTGCCTTGTGCACGACAAACTCCTCAAGAGCCACGGGTGTATAATAGTACTAGTTTTCATTTGAATTATACACTATGCTTTGTGCATAATGTGGATAAACCTTTTACACCCTGTATATTTTTAAAGAAAAAGATTATCTCTAATTGGGCAGATCCCATTAGCCAAAATAAGGTGAGCTCTGGAGTGTTGTTTAATGCTTTAACACAAGTTGCTCAAGGAGCGCAATCAGGCTCAGGTGATGTTGAAAATAATAAAACTTCACCTATAAACATCACCACTATTATGATAAAGGGAAAGGTGGCCATTCCCAAAAGATCACGATGACCTGTTGGCAATGCTACTGCTATACGCAGCATGCCTTGGTGTCATCCGGACCTCACATTTCCTATAGTTTTTTCACCTTGTCAATCAAACATTTTTCCTCGGAAAGAAATAGCAAAGGGTTTTGTTTTGTCACCCCCACTAGATTTTGCTATAATGAACGATAAAGGAGATGCTACAGGGAAAGAAAATATTTGGCCATATTACCAATGGATTTTAAGCAATGAGGCAGGTGCTAGTACCAGTCTGTCAGCCTTTGCATTGCTGACTGGAACCTTTCATGAGATATTGAATGTTTCTGCCACTCTTTCCAATACCTCTACTCATTTAGATAATGTGACAACTAATAGAATTATCAGAAATATGACTACTTCTCCAGTAGAAGTTTGTTTCAATCCTCCATTTTTCTTTATATTGGCTGAATTTCAAAATAATACAGAATGGTTAGATTGTACAAATGTCACTTGTTTTTTGACGCAATGCTGGAATGGAACCAAATTCTTAGCCTTAGTGGTTCACCTACCAATCTTTGTCCCTGTGCCTGTTGAGGCAGATCCAGAGAAGTTCCCAATAACGAGTCTTATTCGGCAAAAGAGAGGTTTTGGAATCACAGCTGCCATTGTTACAGCCATTGTGGTGTCCGCGGCATCAGCAGTTACTGCAGGAACTGCTATGGCCCATCAAATTAATACTGCTGACACCATAAGTTAGATAGCAGAAAAATCGTCTGAAGTATTGCTTACCCTGCAAAAGGTGGATTCTCATATCGCCTCAGGGTTAATGTTAGTGAATCAGAGAGTGGATATTTTACAACATAATATGGAACGGATGATGGATGTCATACAAATGAGTTGTGTGGCATCCACATCGCATGTGTGCATTACTCCCAATAGGTATATTAATAATTCTTTTATTAAAAGTACAGACCTATCGAATTACCTGAAGGGGAACTGGTCGCAGGAGCTGGAGAGGTTGCAGACGAGACTGCAGATGCAGATCCTGAACCTTAATGGGACCAGAGTGGAACCAGTGACCCTCGGAGACTTTACCTCTTGGCTTACCTCTGCTTTTTCTTACTTTAAGGAATGGGTGGGAGTGATTTTTTTGGTGCTGCCATATGCTGTGGACTGGTGTTCATGCTCTGGTTAGTATGCAAATTCAGAACCCAACAAAAACGTGACAAGGTGATTATAACTCAGGCACTTTTAGCTATTGAAAACGGCTCCTCCCCTGAAATTTGGTTATCCATGCTCAAGAATTAGTTGGCATCTGAGTTCTCTACTCTTGCACACCACGACACTGAGATGAGAGAGACTCAACGATCATTGATCAGCCCTTGCACATCACTGAGGTTTCCTCATTGCAAGCGATAGAGTGATCATGATTTCACCACTAATTCATTTTCTTGGCTGGCCTCTTTTGCAGAATTCGCCCTAGGTCATTTAGCAGTTATTATCACACAGCACTGCGGTATCCAGAGACGGGCAACTTTCCTTGTGCACAGTCCAACCTAAGACATGGGGCCCGGTGGCGATAGGGTTACCCTATGACGGGTAAGGCTGTGACATTAGAGGGACGACCTAAAACAGGAGCCACGGTGGATGGGCATAATTGCACAGGCCTAGTCCAGCCTCATTTTATTAAGACAAACAGGGGGAGATGTGGGAAGCAACATGTGCCGTTGCTGAGTGGCACTGACTACTACTGGCCACCATGCATAAGATTGGATAAACAACCAATGTGTACATATGCAGTAAAGTTTTTTGCAAAAACACTGCCTGGCCCAGGCATGATAATGAGGTTCTGTAAGGTACTGAGAGTATAACCAATCAGATGTGAGACATGCAAATGAGATATGATAATGAGGTTCTGTAAGGTACTAAGAGAGTAACCAATCGGATGTGAGACATGCAAATGAGGTATGATAATGAGGCTCTGTGAGGTACTGAGAGAGAGTAGCCAATCAGATGAGGAACATGCAAATGAGGCTTAGTGCATAACCAATCCGGGTGTGAGACTTGCCTCTCCTAGGCCTATAAAAGCAGCACCAGTTCTGGGCTCAAAGTCTTTTCGCCTCTGCAATCAAGCTCTCCCAATAAACGTGTGCAGAAGGATCCTGTTGCAGCGTCGTTCTTGCTGGTCGAGTTTGGTGCGCGCAAGAATCCTGAAGTGTTAGGAAAGCTGAAATGGTATTTGTCACATTTGTTTAAAAATTAGCATCTGTACACTTTAGAGCTACTAAAGTAGATTGGTTTGACCAATAACCATTGCTTTATTCTTACAATTAAATTTTATAATTAATGATATTGTTCTTTCAAATAGGTAATGTTTCTATGACTTATTTGTGGGGGCAATCATTTTATCAGCTTTTGTTGACATTAAATAAAGCAAATGTCCATACATCAAGCACTCCAATAGGAAAAAAAAAAAAACTAAAGACACTGAAATTTATAGAGGAGAAAGTGGGGAAAAGCCTCGAAGATATGGGCACAGGGGGGAAATTCCTAAACAGAAGAGCAATGGCTCATGCTGTAAGATCAAGAATTGACAAATGGGACCTCATAAAATTGCAAAGCTTCTGTAAGGCAAAAGATACTGTCAATAAGACAAAAAGGCCACCAACCGATTAGGAAAGGATTTTTACCAATCCTAAATCTGATAGGAGACTAATATCCAATATATACAAAGAGCTCAAGAATCTGGACTCCAGAAATTCAAATAACCCCATTAAAAATGGGGTACGTAGCTAAACAAAGAATTCTCAATTGAGGAATACCGAAGGGCTGAGAAGCACTGGAAAAAATGTTCAACATCCTTAATCATTAGGGAAATGCAAATCAAAACAACCCTGAGATTCCACCTCACACCAGTCAGAATGGCTAAGATCAAAATTCAGGTAACAGCAGATGCTGGCAAGGACGTGGAAAAAGAGAAACACTCCTCCATTGCTGGTGGGATTGCAAGCTTGTACAACCACTCTGGAAGTCAGTCTGGCGGTTCCTCAGAAAATTGGACATACTATTACTGGAAGATCCAGCAATACTTCTCCTGGGCATATACCCAGATGTTCCAACTGGTAATAAGGACACATGCTCCACTATGTTCGTAGCAGCCTTATTTATGATAGCCAGAAACTGGAAAGAACCCACATGTTCTTCAACAGAGGAATAGATACAGAAAATGTGGTACATTTTCACAATGGAATACTACTCAGCTATTAAAAACAACGACTTCATGAAATTCTTAGACAAATGGATGTATCTGGAGGATATCATCCTTAGTGAGGTAACCCAATCACAAACAAAATCATTTGATATGCACTTACTGATAAGTGGATATTAACCCAGAAACTTAGAATACCCAAGATACAATTTGCAAAACACAAGAAAATCAACAAGAAGAAAGACCAATGGGTGGATACTTCATTCCTCCTTAGAATAGGGAACAAAATACCCATGAAAGGAGTTACAGAGACAAAGTTTGGAGCTAAGACTAAAGGATGGACTATCCAGAGACTACCCCACCCGGGGATCCATCCCATAATCAGCCACCAAACCCAGACATTACTGCATATGCCAGCAAGATTTTGCTGAAGGGACCCTGATATAGCTGTCTAGTATAAGGCTATGCCAGCGTCTGGCAAATACAGAAGTGGATGCTCACAGTCATCTATAGGATGGAACACAGAACCCCCAGTGGAGAAGCTAAAGCTAGAGAAAGCACCCAAGGAGCTGAAGGGGTCTGCAGCCCTATAGGTGAAACAACAATATGAACTAACCAGTACCCCCAGAGCTCGTGTCTCTAGCTGCATATGTAGCAGAAGATGGCCTAGTCGGCCATCATTGGGAAGAGGGGCCTCTTGGTATTGCATACTTCATATGCCCCAGTACAGGAAAACGCCAGGGCCAAGAAGTGGGAGTGAGTGGGTAAGGGAGCAGGGCGGGGGCAGGGTATAGGGGACTTTCAGGATAGCATTTGAAATGCATATAAAGAAAATATTTAATAAACATTCCCACCAGCAATGGAGGAGTGTTCCTCTTTTTCCACATCCTTGCCAGCATCTGCTGATACCTGAATTTATGATCTTAGCCATTCTGACTGGTGTGAGGTGGAATCTCAGGGTTGTTTTGATTTGCATTTGCCTGATGATTAAGGATGTTGAACATTTTTTAGGTGCTTCTTAGCCCTTCGGTATTCCTCAGTTGAGAATTCTTTGTTTAGCTCAGTACCCCATTTTTAATGGAGTTATTTGAATTTCCTAACTCCAGCTTCTTGAGTTCTTTTTATATATTTAGTATTGTTCCCCTATCAGATTTAGGATTAGTAAAAATCCTTTCCCAATCTGTTGGTGGCCTTATTGTCTTATTGACAGTGTATTTTGCCTTACAGAAGCTTCGCAATGTTATAAGGTCCCATTTGTCGATTCTTGATCTTACAGCCCAAGCCATTGATGTTCTGTTCAGGAATTTCCCCCTGTGCCCATATCTTTGAGGCTTTCCCCCATTTTCACCTCTATTAATTTCCATGTCTCTGGTTTTATGTGGAGTTCCTTGATCCACTTAGACTTGAGCTTTGTACAAGGAGATAAGAATCGATCAATTCACATTCTTCTACATAATAATCACGACTTGTGCCAGCACCATTTGTTGAAAAAGCTGGATGGTTTTAGCTCCTTCGTCAAAAATCAACTGACCATAGGTGTGTGGGTTCATTTCTGGGTCTTCAATTCTATTCCATTGATCTACCTGTCTGTTGCTCTACCAGTACCATGCAGTTTTTTGTTTGTTTGTTTTGTTTTTTTTTAATCACAATTGCTCTGAAGTACAGCTTGAGGTCAGGCATGATGATTCCACCAGAGGTTCTTTCATTGTTGAGAATAGTTTTGTTATCCTAGGTCTTTTGTTATTCCAGATGCATTTGCAAATTTCCCTTTCTAACTTAGTGAAGAATTGAGTTGGAATTGCATTGAATCTGTAGATTGCATTCGGCAGGATAGCCATATTGACTATATTAATCCTGCCAACCCATGAGCATGGGAGTTCTTTCCATCTTCTGAGATCTGCTTTGATTTCTTTCTTCAGAGACTTGAAGTTCTTAATAATTCAGATCTTTTACTTCCTTAGTTAGCGTCACACCAAGGTATTTTATATTATTTGTGACTATTGTGAAGGGTGTTGTTTCCCTAATTTCTTTATCAGCCTGGTTATCCTTTGTGTAGTGAGAGGCCATTGATTTGTTTGAGTTAATTTTTATATCCAGCCACTGGACTGAAGCTGATTATCAGGTTTAGGAGTTCTCTAGTGGAATTTTTAGGGTCACTTATATGTACTATCATATCATCTGCAAATAGTGATATTTTGACTTCTTCCTTTTCAATTTGCATCCCCTTGATCTCTTTTTGTTGTTGAATTGCTCTGGCTGGGAGTTCAAGTACTATATTGAATGGGTAGGGAGAAAGTGGCAGCTCTGTCTAGTCCCTGATTTTAGTGGGATTGCTTCAAGTTTCTCTCCATTTAGTTTGATGTTGGCTACTGGTTTGGTGTAGATTGCTTTTATTATGTTTAGGTATGTGCCTTGAATTCCTGATCTTTCCATGACTTTTATCATGAAGGGGTGTTGGATTTTGTCAAGTGCTTTCTCACATCTAAGGAGATGATCATGTGGTTTTTGTCTTTGAGTTTGTTTATATAGTGGATTTCGTTGATGGATTTCCTTATAGTAAACCATCCTTGCATCCCTGGGATGAAGCCTAATTGGTCATGATGGATGATTGTTTTGATGTGTTCTTGGATTCGGTTTGCAAGGATTTTATTGAGTATTTTTGCATCGATATTTATAAGGGAAACTGGTCTGAAGTTCTCTTTCTTTGTTGGATCTTTGTGAGGTTTAGGTATCAGAGTAAGTGTGGCTTCATAGGTTGAATTGGGTAGAGTACCTTCTGTTTCTATTTTGTGGAATAGTTTGAGGAGAATTGGAATTAGGTCTTCTTTAAAGGTGTGATAGAACTCTGCCCTAAACCCATCTGGTCCTGGGCTTTTTTTTTTTTTTTTTTTTTTTTTTTTTTTTTTTTTTTGCTTGAGAGACTATGACTGCTTCTATTTCTTTAGGGTTAATGTGACTGTTTAGATTGGTACTCTGATCCTGATTTAACTTTGATACCTAGTATCTGTCTAGGGAATTGTCCATTCCATCCATATTTTCTAATTTTGTTGAATATAGCCTTTTGTAGTAGGATCTGATAATGTTTTGAATTTCCTCAGTGTCTGTTGCTATGTCTCCTTTTCATTTCTGATTTTGTTAATTAGGATACTGACCCTGTTCCCTCTTGTTAGTCTGGCTAAGGGTTTATCTATCTTGTTGATTTTCTCAAAGAAACAGCTCCTGGTTTGGTTGGTTCTTTGTATAGTTTTTTTGGTTTCCACTTGGTTGATTTCAGCCCTAAGTTTGATTATTTCTTGCTGTCTACTCCTCTTGGGTGAATTTGCTTCCTTTAGTTCTAGAGCTTCTAGGTGTGCTCTCAGGCTGCTAGTATATGCTCTTAGGACTGCTTTCATTGTGTCTCATAAATTTAGGAATGTTGTGGCTTCATTTTTATTAAACTTTAAAAAGTGTCTTTAATTTCTTTATTTCTTCCTTGATGAAGGTATCATTGAGTAGAGTGTTGTTTAGCTTCCATGTGAATGTTGGATTTCTATTATCTATGTTGTTATTGAAGATCAGCATGGGATAATTTCAATATTTTTTGTATCTGATGAGGCCTTTTTTTGTGATCAATTATATGGTCAATTTTGGAGGAGGTCCATGAGGTGCTGAAAAGAAGGTATATCCTTTTGTTTTAGCATAAAATGTTCTGTAGATATCTGTTAAATCCATTTGTTTCATAACTTCTGTTAGTTTTATTGTGTCTCTATTTAGTTTCTGTTTCCAGGATCTGTCCATTCATAAGAGTAGGATGTTGAAGTCTCCCACTAATAATAGTGGGTGAAGTGCAATGTGTGCACTGAGCTTTACTAAAGTTTCTTTAATGAATGTGGCTGTCCTTGCATTTGGAGCATAAATATTCAGATTTTACCTTTGATGAGTATGAAGTGTCCTTCCTTGTCTTTTTTTTTATAACTTTGGGTTGGAAGTCAGTTTTATTCGATATTAGAATGGCTACTCCAGCTTGTTTCTTTGGACCATTTGGCTGGAAAATTGTTTTCCAGCTTTTCACTCTGAGGTAGTGTCTGTCTTTTTCCCTGAGGTGGATTTCCTGTAAGCAGCAAAATGTTGGGTCCTGTTTGTGTAGACAGTCTGTTAGTCTATGTCTTTTCATGAGGAAATTGAGTCCATTGATATTAAGAGATATTAAAGAAAAGTAGGGCTGGTGAGATGGCTCAGTGGGTAAGAGAACCCGACTGCTCTTCCAAAGGTCCTGAGTTCAAATCCCAGCAACCACATGGTGGCTCACAACCATCTGTTATGAGATCTGACGCCCTCTTCTGGTGTGTCTGAAGACAGCTACAGTGTACTTACATATAATAAATAAATAAATCTTTTTTTAAAAAAGAAAAGTAATTGTTACTTAATGTTATTTTTGTTGTTACAGTTGGGATTCTGTTCTTGTGGCTGTCTTCTTTTAGGTTTGTTGAAGGATTACTTTCTTGCTTTTCCTAGGGTGTAGTTTCCATCCATGTGTTGGTGTTTTCCCTTTATTATCCTTTGAAGAGCTGGATTCGTGGAAAGATACTGTGTAAATTTGTTTCTGTCATGGAATACTTTGCTTTCTCCATCTATTCTAATTGAGAGTTTTGCTGGGTACAGTAGCCTGGGCTGGTATTTGTGTTCTCTTAGGGTCTGTATAATATCTATCCAGGATCTTCTGGCTTTCATAGTCTCTGGTGAGAATTCTGGTGTAATTCTAATAGGTCTGCCTTCATATGTTACTTGACCTTTTTCTCTTGCTGCTTTAAATATTCTATCTGTATTTAGTGCATTTGTTGTTCTGATTATTATGTGTTAGGAGGGATTTCTTTTCTGGTCCAGTCTATTTGGAGTTCTATGGGCTTCCTGTATGTTCATGGGCATCTCTTTCTTTAGGTTAGGAACGTTTTCTTCTATAATTTTGTTGAAGATAGTTGCTGGCCCTGTAAATTTAAAATCTTCATTCTCATCTACTCTTATCATCCATAGGTTTTGTCTTCTCTTTGTGTCCTAGATTTTCTGGATGTTTTGAGTTAAGATCTTTTTGCACTTTGCATTTTCTTTGATTGTTGTTTCCATGTTTTCTATGGAATCTTCTGAATCTGAGATTCTCTCTTCCATCTCTTGTATTCTGTTGCTGATGCTTGCATCTATGTTTCCTGATAGTTGTCTCCCTTTGGGTTTTCTTTATTGTTTCAACTTCCATTTTTAGATCTTGGGTGGTTTTGTTCAGTTCCATCACCTGTTTGGTTGTGTTTTCCTGCAATTCTTTAAGGGATTTTTGTGTTTCTTCTTTAAGGCCTTCTACCTGTTTAGCCATGTTCTCCTGTATTTCTCTAAGCGAGTTATTAATTTCCTTTTTAAAATTTTCTACCAGCATCAGGAGATATGATTTTAAATCTGAATCTTGCTTTTGGGATGTGTTGGGATATCCAGGACTAGCTTTTGTGGGAGTGCCGGGTTCTGATGATGCTGAATGGTCTTGGTTTCTGTTATTAAGATTCTTAATGTTTGCCTTTCACCATCTGGTAATCTCTGGCATAAGTTGTTATAGCTGTCTCTGGCTGGAGCTTGTTTTTCTTGTGATTCTATTAGCCTTTGTCAGCACTCCTGGGAGACCAACTCTCTCCTGAGTCTCAGTGGTCAGAGTACTCTCTGCAGGCAAGCTCTCCTCTTGCAGGGAAGGTGCACAGAGGTCTGTTACTCACCTCTGCCTTTAAAGTATTTTTGTGTTTCCTCTTTAAGAGCTTCTACCTGTTTACCTATGTTCTTCTGTATTTCTTTAAGGGACTTATTTATGTACTTCTTAAACTTCTCTATTATTTTCATGAGATGTGATTTTTCAACCATAGTCTTGTTCTTCAAGTGTGTTGCAGGTATCCAGGGCTTGCTATGGTAGGTGACCTAGGTTCTGATGATGCCAAGTAGCCTTGGTTTCTGTTGCTTATGTTCTTGTGCTTGCCTTTTGCCATCTGGTTATCTCTGGTGTTAGCTGGTCTTGCTGTCTCTGACTGTGGCTTGTCTCTCCTGCAAGCCCATGTGTCAATACTCCTGGGAGACTAGTTATCTCTGGGAGGAATTTGAGTATGGAGAGATGTGACACAGGGTTAGCTCCAGTTGAAGACAGAAACTGGAAAGATGATAGAGGTCTTAAAAGAGCATATAATGAATTGCCTTCAAGAAATACAGAAAAAAAAATACAATCAAACCAGTAGAAGTCCTTAAAGAGGAACCAAATATATCCCTTAAACAAATATAGGAAATGCATTCACAAAGGCAAAGAAATGACTAAAAGAGTCCAAGACCTAAAAATAGAAATAGATGCAATAAAGAAATCACAAACGCAGGAAACCCTAGAAATAGAAAACCTAGGAAACAGCACAGGAATTACAGAGATAATCAATATCAGTAGAATACAAGAGATGGAAAAGAGAATCTCAGGAATAGAAAATAAATAAAAGCCGGGTGTGGTGGTGCACGCCTTTAATCCCAGCACTTGGGAGGCAGAGGCAGGTGAATTTCTGAGTTCGAGGCCAGCCTGGTCTACAAAGTGAGTTCCAGGACAGCCAGGGCTATACAGAGAAACCCTGTCTCTAAATAAATAAATAAATAAATAAATAAATAAATAAATAAATAAATAAATGTAATGGATACATAGGTGAAATAAAAGGCTAAATATAAACTATTCCTAACACAAAGCATCCAGGAAATTTGTGACACAATGAAAGAAGAAAACCCAAGAATTATAAGAAAGAAGATGGTGAATATTCCCATTTCAAAGGGACAGAAACCATCAGCAACAAATCATAGTAGAAATCTTTCTAGCCTAAAGAAAGAGATGGCTATAGACATGCAAGACTTTTACAGAACACCAAATAAGTTGGAACAGATATGAAAATACTCCCACTACATAAACTAAATGGTAAATGTACAGAAGAAAGAATATTGTACTCTGCAAGGGAAAAAAGGCCAAATAACATATAAAGGCAGACCTATCAGAATTACACCTGTTTTCTCAACAGAGGCCCTAAAAGCCAGAAGATCATGGACAGATGCCTTACATAACCTAAGAGGCCACAAATGTCAGCCCAACTACTATAACCAGCAAAATTCTCAATCACCATAGGAGAAGCCAACATATTTTATGACCAAATCAAACTTAAACAGTATCTTTCTAATCCATATCCCGAGATTTTGTCCCCGCTGGCAAGAACACGCTCAGGACAACCGGAATCTTCTGCAGCAAAAGCTTTATTGCTTACTTCTTCAGGGGCAAGAGAGAAAATGGCAAAACCCCATCCCTTTTAAGAAGAATTATCCTCCGCCTAGGACGTGTCGCTCCCTGATTGGCTGCAGCCCATTGGCCGAGTTGTCGTCATGGGGAAGGCAGAGCACATGGAGTGGAAAACTACTCTGGCACATGCGCAAATTATTTGTTTACTACTTAGAACACAGGATGTCAGCGCCATCTTGTAATGGCGAATGTGAGGGCGGCTCCCCACATCTCCCCCTTTTCTTTTATTTAAGAGCAATAGGCCACCCATTCTAATGAGAGTGGAGATAGAGGTCAAATCCCCAGAGTGCAAGTAAAGGAGCCGTACACAAAACCTCCTCCCAGGCTCATCACCCAGAGGGGTCCTGGTCTGGTCCCGTGTCGTTTTTCCTGGGGGAAGGACACTTGGACACTCAACCTTCTTGAAAGATGACATCTCCCTAGAATAGGCTCATACATGCCGCAGAGCCCTTCTACTGCAGTGCTTAGCCGTGCAACTCTCTCAGGCTGCTGAAGCACACTCACTCTATCCCGTGCAATGAGACTAGCCTCGTGGGGTGCAAGAGCTGAATGGCCAGTGACCTTTTGCTTAAGCATAGATAACCATATATCAGGGGAAGCACCATGTTCTAGTGCTGCAAGCGCCTGGGCAATAACCACCTTGTCTCTCCTAGTTTGGGCCTTAAGCTTACAGACCAACCAGAGAATCAACACTAATCCACAGCAAAGTGTATTTCCAAATAATCCCACCCCCACCCATTCTTTAAAGAAGGAAAATGTTGAGGAGATCCAATTGGGTAATCCTTTGGTTAGGGACAGGTCCAAGCGCGTGGAGTTGACCTGAATGATGGCAAGTCTCAATTCCCGAAGGGTCTGTTCAAATTTAGCCGTCCAATTCTGTAACATATGCTGAGAAAGACTTTTTGACAAATTAGCTGCCCTAGTAAATTTCTCATAGTGAATGGAAGTAACGCACAATCCTGGAAACTTTTGTTCACATCCCAGCTGAGCTATTTGCCATAATACATCTAGTTGTTTCTGGACAAGATCTATGCGTTGATTAACCAGTATGAGACCTCCCTGTATCTTGACATTAGCTGAGGCCTGTTTATCCATGGCTGTGGTCACCGAGGCTGACAACGTGTTAATGGTGTCAGTTGTCTGGACCTGTCCAGACAGAGCCAAGGCTGAGGCCATAAGGGAGGCGGAAACGGCCACTGTAGCAACAATGCTAACAATAATGGCCGATATCCCAAAATCCCTTTTTTTTTTTTTTTTTTTTTTTGTCTGAACAAGGCCAAACCCAGTTCTTTGTTAGTGGTAAAAAAAAGCGGGGGAATACTTGAGCATTATACATCACCAGCATTGGGAGTGGAAATGTCGACATTATCCCCCAACGCTGCTCTCTCTTTGTTATTGTCGCCCTGGACATCACCAAGAAGAAGGACATCAGTATTCCCTTGGTCAGTCTGGATTTTTCGGGTGAGTCTTTTTGGTATCCAAAATGGGTTGTCTTCATTTTGTGGAAAAACACAAACAGCTCCCCTGGATCTTATCAAAATAGGATCTGGTCCTTTCCATTTGTTACATAAAACATCTTTCCATTTAACCATCTCATTGGGCCTATCTGGCTCTGAACAATGACGTTCAGCCGCAGTATGGCCATGAGCATCAAGATTTAAAAAATTGAGTGTAAAGAGTGCCATAGACACAGACACTCTTGGTACTCGGGGTAGAGCCTCCTCGACTCCCCCTTTCTGTTTTATTAGATAGGATTTGAGGGTGCGATGTGCACGCTCAACAATACCCTGTCCTTGAGGGTTGTATGGAAGTCCAGTCAGGTGGGTCACGTCCATCTGACGGCAGAACTGCTGGAATTTTTGAGATGTATAAGCTGGTCCATTATCAGTCTTAAGGAGTTTGGGTTTCCCCCAAGCACTCCATGCCTCAAGGCAATGTTGAATCACATGTGAGGCTTTTTCTCCTGTTAAAGGAGAGGCAAACATGATGTCATAACATGTGTCAATGGACACATGGAGATATTGAAGTTTTTCAAAGGAAGAAACATGTGTAACATCCATTTGTCAGACCTGTAGAGGTCGAACACCACGTGGGTTAATTCCCACATGAGGAACTGGCAAGAACTCACAGCAGCTTTGACATTGAGTAACAATGTCACGGGCTTCTTTTCTGGTCAAGGAGAAACGACGGCGTAATGTTTTAGCCATCACATGAAAATTGTTATGAAAATTTCTTGCAGCCTCTACCGGGGATGATAGGGCAGCAGCCACCACTTTAGTGGCCTTATCTGCCAAATCATTTTCCAGAGCCATGGGGCCAGGTAGGCCTGAATGGGCTCTAACATGAGTAATATAAACAGGAAATCTTTTAGATAACAAGACTAATTGTATCTGTTGAAAAATATTGGCAACTTTACTGGAAGGCTTAATCACTCCAGCCACTTCTAAAAGATTTACTGCATTAACCACATAACAGGAATCTGACACAATATTAAGAGGTTCTAAAAAGGGTTTTAAAACTTCCAAAACCACTAAACATTCTACCACTTGAGGTGAATTTTCATTATATTGTTTGGATACCACTTTACCATTAGCCACATAGGCACTTATGCCAGTTTTTGATCCATCAGTATATACCACAATCCCATTTTTAAGTGGGTTTCTTATTGTTATTTGTGGAAACACAACAGATTGATTTTGGGCAAACTGTAAAATTGGATGTTTTGGATAATGGTTATCTATTTGTCCTGAAAAGGAGGTAACTAAAACTGCCCAATCATTAGATGTGTCTGCCAAGGTTTGAACCTGTGCAGCTGTATAAGGTACAATTAAAAGTTAGGGACTTCATCCAAAATGGGTGATTGCTGCTTTTAGGCCTTTAAGGGCAAGCTGTGCAATTGCATCAGGATACCAATCTATTATTTTAGCTGGGGATACATTTGGATGGATCCACAACAATGGCCCATTTTGCCACAAAACTGCAGTTGGCAATTGTGCTGTCTTAAAGACACACAAACTAAAAGGCTGCGAATCCTCAATACGTTGTAATTGTGCATTCTGTAAGGCATTTTCCACCTTTTGTAAGGCCTGGTTAGCAGCTAGAGTAAGAGTCCTAGGGGAGGAGATATGAGAATCTCCTTCTAAAATATCAAACAAAGGCCTTAACTAAGTGGAAGGAATCTTCAAAAAAGGTCTGAGCCAATTAATATCTCCCAACAGCTTCTGAAAATCATTTAAGGTATGGAGGTGATCTCTTCTTATCTCTACCTTTTGGGGCACAATCTTATTTGGGGACACCACAGAGCCCAAGATAGATAGACATTACCTCAGAGTAAAAGGCCAGAAACCAGGTTTACAAGCAAACAGACTCAAGAAACAAGATGGAATAGCCATTCTAATATCTAATAAAATAGACTTTCAAACAAAAGTCACTTCTTATTCATCAAAGGAAAAAAATCCACCAAATTGACATCTCAATTAAAATCATCTATGCCCCAAATGCAAGGTCACACACATTCAACAAAAGAACTTTATTACAGCTTAAACCACATACTGCACCCCACACAATAATAGGGTGAACATTATGGAACCTTGTCCAAAATTGACCATAAAATTGGGATAAAACAAGCCTCAGTGGATATGAGAAGAGTGAAATGATTCTATGCATTCTATCAAATCACCATAGACTAAGGTTGGACTTCAACAACAACAACAGCAGCAGCAGTAGCAGCAACAGCAGCAACAACAACAACAACAACAGAAAGCTCACATACTCATGGAAATTAAACAACTCTCTATTCAATGATAACTCAGTCAGGGAAAAAGTTAAGTATTTAAAGACTTCCTAGAATTCAATGAAAATGAAGTCACAACTTACCAAGGTATAGGTCACAATAAAAACAGTGCTAAGAGAAAAATTCGTAACATTAAGTGCCTTCAAAAAGAAATTAGAGAGATCCCATTCTAGCAACTTAACAGCATACCTGAAAGCTCTCAAACAAAATTAATCAAACACACCCAAGAGGGGTATACAGCAAGAAATACTCAAATTCAGGGCTGAAATTAACCAATTATAAACAAAGAGAACAATACAAGGAATCAGTGAAACCAAGAGCTGTCTTTTTTTAAAGAAAAGCAACAAAATAAACAAACCCTAAACTAACTAAAAAGCACAGAGACAGTATCCAAATTAACAATATCTGGACTGAAAATGGAGACATAACAATAGAAACTGAGGAGATCCAAAAATTCATTAGGTCTTGTTGCAGGATTTTCTCTGTCCAGTCATATTAGGTCAGTGGCAAGCCTGTGATTGGACAGGAAAAGGGAGGTGGAGCTAGGAGTTTGGGGGACAGGGAGAGATAGAGAGGTACCAGCAAGGAGAAGGAGAGGAGCCAACACAGAGGCAGACAACAGGAAAATGATCCTGATCCCACTTGGTTTTAAACAGCCACAAGTAGCTAAGATTTTCACAAGGTTAGAATAATTGGGTTAAAGCTTTATTTTTATCAATTGGCTTTGAAATTATTGTATTGTCATCTTGTAAATTGTGATCTTATTGTTATATAAACCTGATTGGATAATAAAGCTTTAAGGGTCATGATTCTATTGGACAACTAGGTGTTGAGATGGCTGATCATGTGGTATGGGGGGGGCGTTTTGTGGAAGTGTGACAAACTTGCTAGATGGGAGAGAGTAGCTCAGCAATGAGAACATGACAAGCTGGACCCCACCGGGACATAGTGTTGTGGCCTGCCAGTACCGGTGGTACTAGAGTTGGAACACAGACCAGTGGAGCAGGAGAGATAGTGAGATGTCATTTATAATATTTCCCACAACAAGGTCTTACTTCCAAAGCCATTATCCTACAATAATGAAAATCTGCACTACATGCATAAATTTCTAGATAGATAACTCATGTAAAATTTAAGTCACAATTAGGTAAACCAGTTAAACAATCCCATAACCTTCCCCCCCCACACACACACCCACATAGAAACAGTCATAAGTCTTCCAGCCAAAACCAGTCTAGGACCATATGGTTTTAGTGTACAGTTCTATAAGACATTCAGTGAAGAGCTAATGCCAATACTCCTTGTGATGGTTTGTTTATGCTTGGCACTATTGGGAGTTATGGCCTTGTTGGAGTAGGTGTAGCCTTGTGGGTGTGGGCTTTAATATTTTTGTCCTAACTGCCTGAGAGTAAGTATTCTGCTAGCAGCCTTCAGGTGAAGATGTAGAACTCTCAGCTCCTCCTGTACCGTGCCTACCTAGATGCTGCCATGCTCTTGCCTTGATGATAATGGACTGAACCTCTGAACCTGTAAGCCAGTCTCAACTAAATGTAGTCCTTTATAAGACTTGCCTTGGTCATGGTGTCTATTCATAGCGGCAAAACCCTAAGACAGAAGTTGGTACCAGGCTCTCTGCTCCTCCCTGTTCTAGAGACAGCCGCATCTTCTTGTGCAGTGCCAGCCTCGTCCCATAGACAAAATGGTGAAGGTCGGTGTGAATGGATTTGGCCCTATTGGGCGCCTGGTCACCAGGGCTGCTCTCCACATGACAAAGTGGAGATTGTTGCCATCAACGACCCCTTCATTGACCTCAACTACATGGTCTACATGTTCCAGTATGACTCCACCCATGGCAAATTCAACGGCACAGTCAAGGCTGAGAATGTGAAGCTTGTCAAAAACGGGAAGCCCATCACCATCTTCCAGGAGCAAGACCCCGCTAACATCAAATGGGGTGAGGCCGGTGCTGAGTTTGTCGTGGAGTCTACTGGTGTCTTCACCACCATGGAGAAGGCCGGGGCCCACTTGAAAGGTGGAGCCAAAAGGGTCATCATCTCCGCCCCTTCTGCCGATGCCCCCATGTTTGTGATGGGTGTGAACCACGAGAAATATGACAACTCACTCAAGATTGTCAGCAATGCATCCTGCACCACCAACTGCTTAGCCCCCCCTACCCCCCCCCCCCGGCCAAGGTCATCCATGACAACTTTGGCATTGTGGAAGGGCTCATGACCACGATCCATGCCATCACTGCCACCCAGAAGACTGTGGATGGCCCCTCTGGAAAGCTGTGGCGTGATGGCCGTGGGGCTGCCCAGAACATCATCCTTGCATCCAC
Source organism: Mus spretus (assembly GCA_921997135.2). Taxonomy (NCBI): domain Eukaryota; kingdom Metazoa; phylum Chordata; class Mammalia; order Rodentia; family Muridae; genus Mus; species Mus spretus. The sequence goes on from OW971694.1 coordinate 95,743,063, forward strand.
TGGTGCTGCCAAAGGCTGTGGGCAAGGTCATCCCAGAGCTGAACGGGAAGCTCACTGGCATGGCCTTCCGTGTTCCTACCCCTAATGTGTCCGTCGTGGACCTGACATGCCGCCTGGAGAAACCTGTCAAGTATGATGACATCAAGAAGGTGGTGAAGCAGGCATCTGGGGGCCCACTGAAGGGCATCTTGGGCTACACTGAGGACCAGGTTGTCTCCTGCGACTTCAACAGCAACTCCCACTCTTCCACCTTCGATGCTGGGGCTGGCATTGCTCTCAATGACAGCTTTGTTAAGCTCATTTCCTGGTATGACAATGAATACGGCTACAGCAACAGGGTGGTGGACCTCATGGCCTACATGGCCTGCAAGGAGTAAGAAACCCTGGACCACCCACCCCAGCAAGGACACTGAGAGCAAGAGAGAGGCCCTCGGTTGCTGAGGAGTCCCTATCCCAACTCGGCCCCCAACACTGAGCATCTCCCTCACAATTTCCAGCCCAGACCCCCATAATAACAGGAGGAGCCTAGGGAGCCTCTTGAATACCATCAATAAAGGTCGCTGCACCCACAAAAAAAAAGAAGTTGGTACCAGGGAGTAGGATATTGCTATAATAGGCCTGACCATGCTTTTTTTTTTTTTTTTTTTAAGAATTTGACTTTTGAGACTTTGGTTTTGGAAAGCAGTGGAATACTTTAGATGGGGCTTAATGGTCTATCCTAGTAGGAATACGGAAGACTTTGTTACTGAGAGTGATTTGAATTGTTCAGACCTTGCCCAAGAGATTTTAGTGGAGAAGAACTTCAGTATGTAGCCTAGAGAGTGTATTTACAGTATTTTGGTGAAGAACATAGCTGCCTTTAGCCCTTGTCTGAAGAGTCTGCCTGATGCTAAGGTACAGAGATTTATATTAATTGCATTGACAAAGGAGGGTTCAAAAAAGCCTAGCAGAGACTTTGTTGTCTGGTTAAGCCCCATGAAGACTATTTTGAATAAGCATAGCAAGCTTAGAAAAGAGAAAATATAAAATATATGGTTCAAGTATTAAATGAGCACTAGGAAACAAAATAGAACTGAATCCTATGTTCTAGGAGATAACAGATTAGGGGAATTGGGGGCAAAATCCCATCTAGATAAATTTAGATCCAGGCATGGTGGTACACACCTTTAAATCAAGAAGAAAAAGCCAAACAGATCTCTGAGTCCAAGGCCAGCCTGGGACAAAGCAGGTTCCATCCAGGTGAAGGAAAGTTTAAATCCAGGCATGGTAGTACATGCCTTTAATCCCAGCATTACAGGAGACAGAGCCATGCAGATTTCTGAGTTCAAGGTCAATCTACAGAATGAGTACCAGGAAAGCTAAGTTTAGGCAGAAAGGGAATCTGAAAACAAAAAGCTGGTAATAGAATAAGGGGGACCATGTTCCAGCCTCAGCAAGCATCAGGACATGGCAGCTTCACCCATGCGGCTCTGGCTTCAGAGTGCAAAATAGAAGGGACTACTGAGAACAAGTAAGGCTGGTTAGCTGGAGCTAAGTAATTAGTGGAGATTAAGAAGATATCAGCATCACTGAGGTGAAATCTTCTGGGAAGTGTTTTCTGAGAGCACAAAGAAGCTGTGTTCTAGAGGTAGCCAAGATTGTACCTTGCGCTGCAGCTTACTTGGTAATAGGTAAGAATCACCCAGGTGTTACTGATTTTGAAGGCTTGAAGGGGTCATGAAGAGCAGCTGAGGCTTGGCACTGTGGGAGACAAGGAAGGTCATTAGTGAAGGTGCAGCCTCAGTTGCAGTTGACAGCCCAGGACTGAAGAGGTAATGCAAAGGAGATGAGGCTTGGCAACATGAAGAGAGCCTATGAGAGGCTATTGGTGAAGTTACAGTATATTGTCCCAGTATAATGTAGATTCCAGTAACATGGGATGATTACCAAGAACAGCAGCAGCAGTGGAATGGATCAACCTGAGCTTAGAGAGGGCAGATCTGGAGAAGTGACACCAGCTCTTTACAGGAGCCCTGAAGATCATGCGTGGATTTCAGACATCAAAACAAGAAGCTGTAACATTGAAGTTGCCTTGGAGACCACAAGATATTCAAGATGCCAGAGCTATCTGCTGAGGAAAGCTGCTAACAGGGAGTGGAACCACCCCAGGAGAAAAGTTTGTTGCAGTCAACAAAGATGTAAAAGGTGTTGGAGATCTGAAGACTGCTTTGACATTAAACATGGAGATGCAGAGTTTGGAGTTTGCCCAGCTGTTTCCTGTCTTGCTTTGAAGATTACAGTTAAGTGACTGGATAAATCTAAGAAGAGACCTTGAACTTTGGGCTTTTAACATTGTTAAGACTGCTATAGACTATGGGGACTCTGGAATAACAACTATGTATAGCTTCAGTTCCGTGCAATCTAACTTACTTTTCTGATCTCTGCAAGTACCAGTCATGTATGTGATACACAGACATACATGCAAGCAAAACAGCCATATACAGGAAATAAAATAAGTAAATAAATCTTTTCTCTCCAAAGTTGATTTGTTCAGGTGCCACACCCACTCCAGTAGTGACTCGAGTGACAGACCCAAAAGCTTGGATGCAGTCCCGAGGTGAAAAGTTCACAGAAACTTAGTCTCCTGGAATCACGGCATCCTGTAAAATGAATGCTCCAAATCTGTCCTTGCTTTAGTCGGGTGTATGGATCTGTGTGCTTTCTTTCAGTATTGTTTTATTATAAGTGCCTTTAAGGATTGATTTTTGACTTATAGCTAATATGATTAGCCTCCACCAGTGTTCCAATGTCCTAGGCAGTCCTTGAGCCGACCCTGGGCTTGGAATTCAGTAAGAATGTTACCTATTTAGTAAAATTCAAAATTACCTCTAGTATTGTAAGAGAGACAGTGAAAGAAATCAGGCATTACAATTTACTTGAGTAGAGCTAGAAATCTCAGGGCTAGTCTACATAGTAAATACTTAGAACAATAGCCAAGTCACTCCCATACACAGGAATTTACAATGGCCTAGGAAGAAGGTGGGTTGTGGTTTTAGGAGGACCTGAAGTATTCTTCTTGGAAGGGTTAGTAGAGTGGAATTCCCCCTGGTACATTTTTTTTTTAACTAGGCCCAGAGGAATAGCATAAACAGGTATTTACTAAGGGACCCCTGTTGGTGGGTTTAACAATAGACTAGCATTGCATCAGACCATTCACTTAGCTCCTGTGTTTAGCTGATCTTAGATAGGGCTGTTCCTATCGCAGTTGTAAACATTGCCAGGCTCCCCCTAGCTTTTTATGTATGCATTTTCTTTGTTTTGTGTAAAGAACCATTATGCATCTCGATGTATCTTGGCAGATGTATTCGCCTAGCTTTCTTGTTTTTCTTCTGTATTATAAGTCTGGTGCTTGCTTTGAAAAATTACATTCAAATACAACACTCCCTTGTGTCCGTATTTTTTTGTCACTTTTTGCCAACTCCCTGCCCACCTGTACGGTGACCCTGTTTCTTCTGTGGAGGGGCAGACTGAGGCTAGTCCACAGCATTCAGGTTATGATTACACATGAATAAATAAAATGGAATTATGACATAAATTAGTATGAAAGAAGGACTGGTGGTAGGAGGAATGTGAATTTGTGGCTTTTTATGCCTTTGAAATGTTTTGTTAGAGGGTGGTGAGGGAGTTTGGAAAACTGGGCTATAAGTGCCATTGAGTGCTGAGATTTCTTGTTGAAGAGTGGAGACATGGTGCAAGAATCACTTTGTGCTCATGCTTTGGAGTTTATGTGTGCACATCATAGACATAATAATGTCAAGTATTTGTCCCAGAGCTACTGTGATGCATCATCTATGTTTTTAGAAACCGGTCTTCTCAGAAGCAGTGCTTGCATTTTCTCAGGGATCCTCCTGTTCAGACCCATCGGCTACTTTTTTTTCCTCCTACAACTGCTTTCCCAAGATATTACTGTGAGAATGGGTTGAATCCTCTCTCATTAATCATCAATCAAGAAAATATCTGACAGATTAGCCAAAAGACCATTTTTTTAGATATGTTTTGTATTTACATTTCAAATGTATTCCCTTTCCTGGTTTCATCACCAAAAACCCCCTACCCCCTTTCCTGTCTCCCTGCTCACCAACCCACCCACTCCTGATTCCTGGCCTGGCATTCCCCTACACTGGGGCATAGAGCCTTCACAAGACCAAGGGCCTCTCCACCCATTGATGACCAACAAGGCTATCCTCTGCTACTTATGTGGCTGGAGCAATGGATGCCTCCATGTGTACTCTTTGGTTGGTGGTTTAGTCCCTGGGAGCTCTGGGGATACTGGTTGGTTGATATTGTTGTTCCTCCTATGGGGCTTCAGTTCCTTGGGTCCTTTCTCTAGTTCCTCCATTGGGGACCCTGTGGTGTGTCCAATGGTTAGCTAAGAGCATATACCTCTGTATTTGTCAGGCACTGGTAGAGCCCCTCAGAAGACAGCTATATCAGGCTCCTGTCAGCAAGCACTTGTTGGCAATCACAGTAGTGTCTGGGTTTGATGATTGTATATAGGATGGATCACCAGATGGGGCAGTCTCTGGGTGGCCTTTCCTTCAGTCTCTGCTCCATACTTTTTCTCTGTATCTCCTCCCATGGGTATTTTGTTGCCCCTTCTAAGAAGGACCAAAGTATCCACACTTTGGTCTTCCTCCTTCTTGAGCTTCATATGGTCTGTGAATTGTATTTTGGGTATTCTGAGCTTCTGGGCTAATAGCCTCTTATCTGTAAGTGCATAACATATGTGCTCTTTTGTGATTGGGTTACCTCACTTAGGACGATATTTTTTAACTCCATCCATTTGCCTAAGAATTTCATAAACTCATTGTTTTTAATGACTGAGTAGTACTCCATTGTGTAAATGTACTACATTTTCTGTACCCATTCCCCTGTTAAGGGACATCTGGGTTCTTTCTAGCTTCTGGCTATTATAAATAAGGCTGCTATGAACATAGTGGAGCATGTGTCCTTATTACATGTTGGAGCATCTTCTAGATATATACCCAGGAGTGGTATTGCTGGGTCCTCTGGAAGTACTATGTTCAATTTTCTGAGGAACCAATAAACTGATTTTCAGAGTGATTGTACCAGCTTACAATCCCAGCAAAATCCTTGCCAGCATCTGCTGTCACCTGAGTTTTGATCTTAGCCATTCTGACTGGTGTGAAGTGGAATTTCAGGGATGTTTTGATTTGCATTTCCCTGATGACTAAGGATGTTGAACATTTCTTTAGGTGCTTCTCAGCCATTTGGTATTCCTCAGTTGAGAATTCTAAGTTCCCTTGCATTTGGAGCATAGATGTTCAGAATTGAGAGTTCTCTTGGTAGATTTTTCCTTTGATGAGTATAAAGTGTCTTTCCTTATCGTTTTTATAACTTTTGGCTGAAAGTCGATTTTATTCAATATTAGAATGGCTACTCCAGCTTGTTTCTTAGGACCGTTTGCTTGGAAAATTGTTTTCCAGGTCTTTACTCTGAGGTAGTGTTTGTCTTTGACACTCAGGTGAATTTCCTGTATGCTGCAAAATGCTGGGTCCTGTTTACATATCCACAATATCCAATACAAACCAAAACAATTTCTTTTAATAAGAATAACTAAAATCCAAACTAAATCAAAACAAATTTCAGAACATGAGAGTCAGAGGGAAGTGAATCTCTGAGTTTTAGTCCAACAAGCAGATGAACACCATTCACAACTCTAATTTCTGTAGCTATGGCCCCTTTGTCTGACTTCTGAATGTACCAGGCATGTGGAGACTTCAAGACAGAAAAGCACTCAAAAATATACTTGTGCATTACATTTTAGATTCTCCTGGAAGATATCTATGGTGAAAGTATTTCATGGCTCCTATATACTCCCTGAGAGCCCTGCTTACTCCTTATATGAGCCTTGAGTTGGCTTGAAGGGCCAGGTAGAACCAGATTCTACTGAGCACAGCCTCCAAATGATTGTTCCTTGACATCCTTTGATGGCATCTGTTGATAGCATTGACCTAAAAAGCAAAGCAGCCCTCACTGTGACTGCTTAGTCTCACCTCTTTTCTCAAATGTTTTTGTTTACTAATTGGAAATGGTAGAAATGCATATGCCTTGACCTAAGACAATAACTTTCAGAAGTTGGTTCTTTTCTTCCACCATGTGGGGGCCCAGGGACTGAAATCAGGTATGCAGGTTTGTCAACAAATAACTTTATCTTCTGAGCCATCACACCAGACTTTTTAAAAAGTAGCATAAAGTCAGTTACTTTGACTTTCAAAATATTGTCTGTAAAAATTAGTCTTACATTTTAATATTATTGTTTTAATTTTCTCTTTTTTCTTCTGTTGAAGGTTTTTCTTTCTTATTCCATGTATATGATTAGTCTATCTGCATGTACACCTGCATGACAGAAGAGGGCATTAGCACTCACTATAGATGGTTGTAAGTCAGCTATAATGGAATTCTTGTGGCTTCTTGGAATTGAACTTAAAGCCTGGGGAAGAGTAAACAGTGCTCTTAACCACTGAGCCATCTCTCTAACTCCATTACTTCTGTTCTTATCTACCTGGTTGCTCTAGTTTATTTTCTCATGAATATTCTCCAACATAATAAAGTTGATCTTACAATCTGCACCCAGAAGGGACACACATCTATAATGACATGTTCATATTGAGTGTCAATTACTGAAAATCAGAGTTTGAAACAGAAGGTCTCTTTCTGTTTGTATTTATACTGGAAATATTTATATAGAGTAGAATGTTCTGTTCCCTGATATTTACCTGCCTCTGCCCTCCTGCTTGAGTTCTTGGATTAAATTTCTGCTTAGTATCCTACAACCACAATTAATTTCCTATTAGTGCATATGCTTAGATGATTCAACACATCTGACTTGGCTTATAGATTAAAAACTTGTAGCTGGGTGTGTAGAAGCAGTGCTCCATTGAACTTGACAGAAGACCCTAGCCTGAGTTTTCCAGTGGCATTTAGTGCCCTGGATTCCCTAGCATTTTCATGTGTTTGAGAATCCTTTGGAATTGGCAGGTTGTAGGAGAAGCACGAATCTCACTAAAGATCAAGTGTCCCTTTCCTTTCAAACTGAAGTTCGGTTTCTTTTAGAGAGAGGATAGGTGCTTGTGGTGTGAGTGGCTAAGGTTTCCTCCAGCTTTTGGACTTGGAGTCAGCCAATGGGAGAAGACACAGCTCAAGTGCACTAAATACTTACTTCCACAAGGTGGCACCCTACACCTTATATTCATATCCACATTTCTTCAAGACAAGCATCTGATGATGTTTGTCCACATCAACACCACCCTTCTGAGTGGGACCACTGAACCCTACTAAGTGAAGACCTCCCTTATAGACAGCACAGAGCTGTGGTCAGAATGGAGAAATGTGATTTTTAAGTCCTGTCACTAGTATGAATCACAAGTTGATATTGTGCTCTATTCTATAATAAATACTATATGGAAGACTTTTGTTGTTACTTACTAATATAAACGTATAAGAATAAAAAGAGATAAATCATTTCATCTGCAGATAGTATGATAACATTTATGAAAACCCCAAGGATATCAATGAAAAAGCTATTATCATCACTAAGGAAAAATTTCAAGCTGATTGACTATTAATTATTAGACATGACTTGTAGGAAAAATTAAAACAAAAGCATATGCTAATGAATACCAAACAAAAAGACCACATTTTTATTTTTTAATTCTTTTGTTTTACTCAGTGTATTTGTTTCTACATTTTGTACAAATGTGTAAACACATGAATGTCTCTATGACATGAACAAAGTAAAACTGTCCTGAGGGAAAAATAAATGATAGATGAGGGTAAGCACAGAAAAAAGGAAGGATAATAAGGATAGTAAGAGGGGTAATAGTAAGGGGGTAGAGAATATGCCCAATATACAGCACATACTTATGGGAAAATTTCACACACACACACACACACACACACACACACACACACACACACACACACTTGTGCAATAGCAGCTAGGTACTCCACAGATAAAAGAACTTGCTGTACTAATATGATTGCCTGAATTCAATCCCTGAGACTCATGGTGAAAACTAACAACTGAAAATTGTGGCACATATGTGCACAGACACACTCACATACACTGACAAAGAAAACTTTGAAAATTAATAATAATTTCGTGGCACAAGCATAAGGAGTTAGGGATGTGGCACCCCCCCCCCAAAGTTTAATTGCCTCCAGAAACCCCAATCCCCAGTTCACAGATTGGGCTAGGCTAATGTATCTTATTAAAGTGTATTCTATTAAGGACTTAAGATTTGTGTGTGTTTGTGTGTGTGTGTGCAAGTATGCAAGACAGAGACCACAAAAAATATTAGGTTAAAAAATATCTAGTTGCTGGTCCTTTAGCTTAGTTGAAAGGAAGGAAAAAAGGAAGGGAGGAAGGGAGGGAGGAAGGAAGGAAGGAAGGAAGGAAGGAAGGAAGGAAGGAAGGAAGGAAGGAAGGAAGGAAGGAACTAAAAACTTATGAAGAGATCTGAATTAAGGCATGGAGTGAAAGAAAATGGTCTGGGGGCACCATACTTGAAGGAGGAAAGTACTCTAGATCTTTTGCCATTATGAACTTGTCTGACTTTGTGCCTGCTACTTCTAAAAGCACTTTTGCCTCACCCACTGAGCCCAAGGCATAGCTGCTCCTCTTGTGTCCAGTGCAGGTCCCAAGCAAGGCAGCCAGTGGCAGAGCCAGATTTCCAGCCAGCCAACAGGGTGAGGTTGTTGTGCATTGGAAACCTGGTGCTCTGTTGCAGCTTGAGCAGGAGCTCCTGAGTCTGAGCAACAACTGCCTCCATCTTTCCACTCTGGTCCTCATTTTCTTGGCTGTGAAATCCCGTACTGTAGTGGAAATAGGGAATATGCAAGCAGGCTCTTGTGTACAAAATACTTTATCAGGGGTCTTAAGTTCTTCTGGCTTCCTCAAAGAAGGGCTGAAGGTAATTTTAGAGGGATCTTGTATGTGGTAAAAGAAGAGAGGCACTTGGCTCAACTAGCAGAGCTAATGCCATGTTAGGTGATTTTTAAATCTGTATCTTCAAGGAAGAGAAACTTTCTCTTTGGCATCTGAAGCATCATGAAGTGAAAATAACAAATGAAGCTAAAATGAGATGCTTTCTCATCTTCTGAGCCTATCTGTAGTGTTTTTACGTTTTGTTTTCCTGTCTGTTTTAGAGTGGATGGACAAGTTTTACAAGGGAAATGGGTTCTTTGAGAAAATCAGATTGACAAACTCAGTTTCATTGATCATTTACATTGGTTTGTTTCTATTTTATTGATTTTAACCCTCAATTTGATTATTCCTTGTTATCTACTCCATCTGCATGAAATTTCTTCTTTCATTTTAAGCTATCTGGTCTTTTGCACCAGATATGTTACATGATCTGATCTTTTTTACTAAAGAGGTTCATTGGGGATTGAGTACCTGGGAAAGGGATTGAGGCAAACAAGAGGACATGTAGCCAGGCAGAGAAAGAACAGAGAGCCAAGAAACCAGAGAGGTGCAGTCTATAGGGAAGAGAGACTGAATGAAGAGAGAGAGAAGAGAGAGTTAGAGAGAGAGAGAGTGCTGGGCTGGCTGGGCTGGGGTGACTGGCAGTCCTTTTATATGAAGCACCCTCCTAGAGCACCTGGCACATGATGATATAAGCAGTTGTTAGGTCCTTGAGAGTAGAACAATGGAATGGCCTGTACACTAACAACTACAGAGGCAAGCTTCATCCACACAATAGAGATGGAAGAGAGAATGTCAGGCATAGAAAACATGGATACATTGGTCAAAATAGCGTTAGATCTAAAAGTTTCCTGGCTTAAAACATTCAAGAAATCTGGGACATTATGAAAAGACAAAAACTGAATAAATGGAACAGAGGAAGAATACTAGTACAAGGGTCCAGATAATATGTTCAACAAAATCACAAAAGAAAAATTGGGAAAGAGATTAAAAGATGCCTATCAAGGTACAAGAAGAATACATAATACTAAATAGATTCGACTGGGGAAAAAAAGTCCCTTTGTCACGTAATATCAAAACACTAAACATATAGAACAAAGAAAGAATAGGAAAACTGCAATAGAAAAATAAAATAACAACAAAATCAAGTAATATACCAAAGGAGACCTATTAAAATTATACCTGTCTTTGAGATGTAGACTCTAGCTGCCAGAAGGGCTTGAACACATGTGCTGCAGACTCTAAGAAACTACAGATGACAACCCAGATTACTGTCTTAGTTAGGGTTTGACCAAGACAACACTTATAAGGACATTTCACTGGGGCTGGCTTACAGGTGCAGAGATTCAATCCATTATTATAAAGGTGGAAGCATGGCACACGTAGTGCAGAAGGAGCTGAGAGTTCTACATCTTCACCTCAAGGCTGCTAGGTGAAGATTGACTTACAGGCAGCTGGGTGGGTCTTAAAGCCTCCTAATAGTGCCACTCCCTGGGCCAAGTATATTCAAAGCATTACAATGAACTAATTGAACACCATAGGCTTGTTGAAATACATGATTCTATTGGGGCCACACGTAACCATAGCATAATTAAAAATGTACATTTAGTCCAATTTCCAAAGTCTCCACAGATACTACACAGCTCTGGCATCGCATACATCTTGGGGTCTCAAGGCAACATTGACAGTTACAGCTTCTTATTCCATTGCCTGGGATCCACACATGATCTTCTGTGCTCCTCCAAAAGCTGTGGGTCACATCTCCAGTTCTGTCCTCTGTAGCGCTCTCGGCTCTGGTTGACCCTTAACCCTAACCCTTATCCCTAACCCCTAAGCCTCTAATCCCCTAATTCTCTAACCTTAAAACCTAACCACTAGCCCTAACCCTCTAACCCTAACCCTCTAACCCTCTAACCTTAAGCCTCTAACCCTAACCCTCTAACCCTAGCCCAACCCTAACCCCTAGCCCCTAACCCTAACACCAACTCCAACAGTAACCATAAGCCTAAGCCTAACCCTAACCTGTAGCCTTTAACCCTAACCTTTAACATTAATCCTGTAACCTGTACCCCATCCTCAATCCTAACCACAACCCTCTAACCCTAAATCAACCCTTTGTTACATATGAACAGAATTTATTATTTATATTATAGTATAAATAAATTTAAAATTAGGTTCTATCACTTTCTAAACACAGTTTCTGAACTTTGAGAAATGTCTGAACCCCCACCCCTATTGTCAGTTTTTCAAAAACTTACCTGCTGATATAAGAATGAGAAAAACTTACCTGCTGATATAAGAATGAGAAAAACTTACCTGCTGATATAAGAATGAGAAAACACCTGACAGAGTGAAATAATAGCCAGACACATATCAGGACATTTTCTTCAGTTTCTCATATGAAATCTGAGGACTTAGAGGGCTTGGGAGAAAGAGCAAAATCAATAGAATTTTCCAGGTGGGCTTACCTGGAAAAATTACATGGATCCAAGAACATGAACATTTTTACAACATACTTTAAAATACAAACCTACACAATTCTGAAAGATTTCATTTTAAACACCAGAGGCAGAAGTTTCGTGGATCCAGTGCCTTAAAGTAGGATCACAAGCTGGTTTATAGTCACATGATTCATTTCTTTGTATTTTGGGAGACACTGCTTTTATGATTTACTCCACCTCGGCGCACGTCTAATATCAAATGTATACTTAATTGAGTTTTGTTTTATTTTATACTCATTTGCATAACAAGCATGTTCTTTCATTTCAAATGTAACTAGTCTTACCATCATCCCATATTATGATTATCATTATTGCTTCTTTTATAAGAATTTTCACTTGTTTACAAGGATTATTAATTTCTGGTTTTTATAGTCATAGAGAAGTTTATTTTCACTTCCATCTTTAATGTTCAGTTGAGAAGGATACAGTTGGGACTGAGGTTGTTTATGAGATCCAGGACATGGACAAAGCTGATACTCAACAGCACTACAGACATGGACTAGCACATCTTTGCTCTCAAACAAAATACACTGATTTTTATAATGGAATTACCTTTAATCTTTCTTTTCCCTTAAAGATGTGAGGTAGTCATTTTTCCTTGGGGACAAACATCATTTTCTTTTTTTTTTTTAATTTTTTATTAGGTACTTATTTCATTTACATTTCCAATGCTATCCCAAAAGTTCCCTACCCGCTCCCCCACCCACCCACTCCCACTTCTTGGCCCTGGTGTTCCCCTGTACTGAGGCAGATAAAGCTTGCACGACCAATGGGCCTCTCTTTCCACTGATGGCCGACTAGGCCATCTTCTGATACATATGTAGCTACAGACACGAGCTCTGGGGGGTACTGGGTAGTTCATATTGTTGTTCCACCTATAGGGTTGCAGATCCCTTTAGCTCCTTGGGTACTTTCTCTAGCTCCTTCATTGGGGGCTCTGTGATCCATCCAATAGCTGACTGTGAGCATCCACTTCTGTTTGCTAGGCCCCAGCATAGTCTCACAAGAGACAGCTATATCTGGGTCCTTTCATTAAAATCTTACTAGTGTATGCAATGATGTCAGCGTTTGGAGGCTGATTATGGGATGGATGCCCGGATATGGCAGTCTCTAGATGGTCCATCCTTTCGTCTCAGCTCCAAACTGTGTCTCTGTAACTCCTTCCGTGGGTGTTTTGTTCCCAATTCTAAGAAGGGGCAAAGTGTCCACATTTTGGTCTTCATTCTTCTTGAGTTTCATGTGTTTAGCGAATTGTATCTTATATCTTGGGTATTCTAAGTTTCTGGGCTAATATCCACTTATCAGTGAGTACATATTGTGTGAGTTCTTTTGTGATTGGGTTACCTCACTCAGGATGATACCCTCCAGGTCCATCCATTTGCCTAGGAATTTTATAAATTCATTCATTTTAATAGCTGAGTAGTACTCCATTGTGTAAATGTACCACATTTTCTGTATCCATTCCTCTGTTGAAGGGCATCTGGGTTCCTTCCAGCTTCTGGCTATTATAAATAAGGCTGCTATGAACATTGTTGAGCATGTGTCCTTCTTACCAGTTAGAACATTTTCTGGATATATGCCCAGGAGAGGTATTGAGAGATCCTCCGGTAGTACTATGTCCAATTTTCTGAGGAACCGCCAGACTGATTTCCAGAGTGGTTGTACAAGCTTGCAATCCCACCTTCAATGGAGGAGCATTCCTCTTTCTCCACATCCTCGCCAGCATCTGCTGTCACCTGATTTTTTTGATCTTAGCAATTCTGACTGGTGTGAGGTGGAATCTCAGGGTTGTTTTGATTTGCATTTCCCTGATGATTAAGGATGTTGAACATTTTTTCAGGTGCTTCTCAGCCATTCGGTATTCCTCAGGTGAGAATTCACTGTTAGCTCTGAGCCCCATTTTTTAATGGGGTTATTTGATTTTCTGGAGTCCACCTTCTTAAGTTCTTTATATATATTGGATATTAGTCCCCTATCTGATTTGGGATAGGTAAAGATCCTTTCCCAATCTGTTGGTGGCCCTTTTGTCTTATTGACTGTGTCTCTTGCTTTGCAGAAGCTTTGCAATTTTTTTTTCGAAGAACGTTTTTTATTAGATATATTCTTAATTTACATTTCAAATGTTATCTGCTTTCATCATTTCCCCTTTGAAACCCACCCACCATACTATCCCCCTCTGCTCACTAACCCACCCACTCCCACTTCCCTGTCCTGGCATTCCTCTACACATGGGCATTGAGCCTTCTCCTCTCCTTGATGTCCCATAATTGCTCTGGCTAGGACTTCAAGTACAATGTTGAATAGGTAGGGAGAGAGTGGACAGCCCTGTCTAGTCCCTGATTTTAGTGGGATTGCTTCCAACTTCTCACCATTTACTTTGATGTTGGCTACTGGTTTGCTGTAGATTGCTTTTATCATGTTTAGGTATGGGCCTTGAATTCCTGATCTTTCCAAGACTTTTATCATGAATGGGTGTTGGATCTTGTCAAATGCTTTATCTGAATCTAACGAGATGATCATGTGGTTTTTGTCTTTGAGTTTGTTTTTATACTGCATTTCGTTGATGGATTTCCGTATATTGAACCATCCCTGCATCCCTGGGACAAAACCTACTTGGTCAGGATGGATGATTGTTTTGATGTGTTCTTGGATTCGGTTAGCAAGAACTTTATTGAGGATTTTTGCATCGATATTCATAAGGGAAATTGGTCTGAAGTTCTCTATCTTTGTTGGGTCTTTTTGTGGTTTAAGTATCAGAGTAATTGTGGCTTCATAGAATGAGTTGGGTAGAGTACCTTCTGCTTCTATTTTGTGGAATAGTTTGTGAAGAACTGGGATTAGATCTTCTTTGAAGGTCTTATTGAACTCTGCATTAAACCCATCTGGTCCTGGGCTTTTTTTTTTTTTTTTTTGGTTAGGCGACTATTAATGACTGCTTCTATTTCTTTAGGGGATATAGCACTGTTTAGATCATTAACCTGATCTTGATTTAACTTTGATACCTGGTATCTGTCTAGAAACTTGTCCATTTCATCCAGGTTCTCCAGTTTTGTTGAGTATAGCCTTTTGTAGAAGGATCTGATGGTGTTTTGGCTTTCTTCAGGAACTGTTATTATGTCTCCCTTTTCATTTCTGATTTTGTTAATTAGGATGCTTTCCCTGTGCCCTCTAGTGAGTCTGGCTAAGGGTTTATCTCTCTTGTTAATTTTCTCAAAGAACCAGCTCCTTGTTTGGTTGATTCTTTGAATACTTCTTCTTGTTTCCACTTGGTTGATTTTGCCCGTGAGTTTGATTATTTCCTGCCATCTATTCCTCTTGGGTGAATTTGCTTCCTTTTGTTCTAGAGCTTTTAGGTGTGTTGTCAAGCTGCTAGTGTGTGCTCTCTCTAGTTTCCTTTTGGAGGCACTCAGAGCTATGAGTTTCCCTCTTAGAAATGCCTTCTTTGTGTCCCATAAGTTTGGGTATGTTGTGGCTTCATTTTCATTAAACTCTAAAAAGTCTTTAATTTCTTTCTTTATTCCTTCCTTGACCAAGGTATCATTGAGAAGAGTGTTGTTCAGTTTCCACATGAATGTTGGCTTTCTATTATTTATTTTGTTACTGAAAATCAGCCTTAATCCATGGTGATCTGATAGGGTTCATGGGACAATTTCAATATTTTTGTATCTGTTGAGGCTTCTTTTGTGACCAATTATGTGGTCAATTTTGGAGAAGGTACCATGAGGTGCTGAGAAGAAGGTATATCCTTTTGTTTTAGGATAAAAGGTTCTGTAGATATCTGTTAGATCCATTTGTTTCATAACTTCTGTTAGTTTCACTGTGTCCCTGTTTAGTTTCTGTTTCCATGATCTGTCCATTGGTGAAAGTGGCGTGTTGAAGTCTCCCACATTATTGTGTGAGGTGCAATGTGTGCTTTGAGCTTTACTAAAGTTTCTTTAATGAATGTGCCTGTCCTTGTATTTGGAGCATAGATATTCAGAATTGAGAGTTCCTCTTGGAAGATTTTTACCTTTGATGAGTATGAAGTGCCCCTCCTTGTCTTTTTTGATGACTTTGGGTTGGAAGTCGATTTTATTAGATATTAGAATGGCTACTCCAGCTTGTTTCTTCAGACCATTTGCTTGGAAAATTGTTTTCCAGCCTTTCATTCTGAGGTAGTGTCTGTCTTTTTCCCTGAGATGGGTTTCCTGTAAGCAGCAAAATGTTGGGTCCTGTTTGTGTAGCCAGTCTGTTAGTCTATGTCTTTTTATTGGGGAGTTGAATCCATTGATATTAAGAGATATTAAGGAAGAGTAATTGGTGCTTCCTATTATTTTTGTTGTTAACGTTGACATTCTGTTCTTCTGGCTGTCTTCTTTTAGGTTAGTTGAAGGATTAGTTTCTTGTTTTTTCTAGGACATGGTTTCTGTCCTTGTATTGGATTTTTTTCTGTTCTTATCCTTTGAAGGGCTGGATTCGTGGAAAGATAATGTGTGAATTTGGTTCGGTAGTGGAATACTTTGATTTCTCCATCTACAGTAATTGAAAGTTTGGCTGGGTATAGTAGCCTGGCCTGGCATTTGTGTTCTCTTAGTATCTGTATAACATCTGTCCAGGATCTTCTGACTTTCATACTCTCTGGTGAAAAATCTGGTGTAATTCTGATAGGCTTGCCTTTATATGTTACTTGACCTTTTTCCCTTACTGCTTTTAATATTCTATATTTATTTAGTGCATTTGTTGTTCTGATTATTTTGTGTTGGGAGGAATTTCTTTTCTGATCCAGTCTATTTGGAGTTCTGTAGGCTTCTTGTATGTTCATGGGCATCTCTTTCTTTAGGTTTGGGAAGTTTTCTTCTATAATTTTGTTGAAGATATTTGCTGGTCCTTTGAGTTGAAAATCTTCATTCTCATCCACTCCTATTATCCATAGGTTTGGTCTTCTCATTGTGGCCTGGATTTCCTGGATGTTTTGAGTTAGGATCCTTTTGCATTTTGTATTTTCTTTGATTGTCCCCATGTTCTCTATGGAATCTTCTGCACCTGAGATTCTCTCTTCCATCTCTTGTATTCTGTTGCTGATGCTCCCATCTATGGTTCCATATTTCTTTCCTAGGGTTTCTATCTCCAGCGTTGCCTCACTTTGGGTTTTCTTTATTGTGTCTACTTCCCTTTTTAGGTCTAGTATGGTTTTGTTCATTTCCATCATCTGTTTGGATGTGTTTTCCTGTTTTTCTATAAGGACTTGCAACCCTTTAGCAGTGTTCTCCTGTATTTAAGTGAGTTATTAAAGACCTTCTTGATGCCTTCTACCATCATCATGAGATATGCCTTTAAATCCGGGTCTAGGTTTTCGGGTGTGTTGGGGTGCCCTGGACTGGCTGAGGTGGGAGTACTGGGTTGTGATGACGGTGAGTAGTCTTGGTTTTTGTTAGTAAGATTCTTATGTCTGCCTTTCACCATCTGGTAAACTCTGGAGTCAGTTGTTATAGTTGTTTCTGGTTAGAGCTTGTTCCTCTTGTGATTCTGTCATTCTCTACCAGCAGACCAGGGAGACTAGCTCTTTCCTGAGTTACAGTGGTCAGAGCACTCTCTGCAGGCAGGCTCTCCTCTTTCAGGGAAGGTGCACAGATATCTGGCGTTCAGACTTGCCTCCTGGCAGAAGATGAAGGCTTGCCTGTCCCAGAAACTGTTAGCTTCTGTAGTCCACACTCTTACCTGTGCAGAGTAGTCTCGGTGGAGTCTGGGAACCAAGATGTCTCCCGCAGATGCTCAGGCAAAGCCCTCCCGGGCTGGGCGAACACCTATCCTCTGTGCAGAGTAGTCTCAGTGGGGTCCGGAAACCAAGGTGTCTCCCAGGCTGGCGGACGCCTATCCCAAACATCATTTTCATGTTTTCTAAGAACTATACAAACTTTCACTTTGAAATCTTTAATGATTTACTTAAGAGAGCATGTTCTGTGATCCACTGTGTTCATGCTCTGCTTCCTTCACTGTCTTGGCATCAGGTTGCTCTGAGTATAGGAACTTATGTCATAATTTTTCTGTAGTTTTGTTCTTTACATGATTTCTAAAGATGAGAAAGTAGAATGTTTCATGTTTGAAATGCTTGTTTGCAAAAGGACTCTATCCTTACATATTACAGCATATTGATGAAGAAAAAGAAGCAACTACTTAATATTTATCAGATATCTTCATACATATGCTATTACCCACACCATCATTAGCTGTAGATAAGAAATGAAAAGATTACCCAGATACCCCTCAACAGAGGAATGGATACAGAAAATGTGGTACATCTACACAATGGAGTACTACTCAGCTATTAAAAAGAATGAATTTATGAAATTCCTAGCCAAATGGATGGACCTGGAGGGCATCATCCTGAGTGAGGTAACACATTCACAAAGGAACTCACACAATATGTACTCACTGATAAGTGGATGGATATTAGCCCAAAACCTAGGATACCCAAGATATAAGATACAATTTCCTAAACACATGAAACTCAAGAAAAATGAAGACTGAAGTGTGGACACTATGCCCCTCCATAGAAGTGGGAACAAAACACCCATGGAAGGAGTTACAGAGACAAAGTTTGGAGCTGAGATGAAAGGATAGACCATGTAGAGACTGCCATATCCAGGGATCCACCCCATAATCAGCATCCAAACGCTGACACCATTGCATACACTAGCAAGATTTTATCGAAAGGACCCAGATGTAGCTGTCTCTTGTGAGACTATGCAGGGGCCTAGCAAACACAGAAGTGGATGCTCACAGTCAACTAATGGATGGATCACAGGGCTCCCAATGGAGGAGCTAGAGAAAGTACCCAAGGAGCTAAAGGGATCTGCAACCCTATAGGTGGAACAACATTATGAACTAACCAGTACCCCGGAGCTCTTGACTCTAGCTGCATATGTATCAAAAGATGGCCTAGTCGGCCATCACTGGAAAGAGAGGCCCATTGGTCATGCAAACTTTATATGCCCCAGTACAGGGGAATGCCAGGGCCAAAAAGGGGGAGTGGGTGGGTAGGGGAGTGGGGGTGGGTGGGTATGGGGGACTTTTGGTATAGCATTGGAAATGTAAATGAGCTAAATACCTAATAAAAAATGGAAGAAAAAAAAAGAAATGAAAAGATTTTACTTTTGTCTAGAGGAGAAGAATGTGAACCAATATCCTTAACTTAGTATTGGTTACAGTGCTGATTACAACCATCATATATTTGTAAAAATTTCAAAAAAGAGAATTATGTGACTTTTAATATTACAAAGGATGTCTCATGTGAAAGAAATTACCTTATCCTACCTAAAAATTTTGAGCCCTAACAGTACACTTAGGCCCCTTTTATCTGTTTGTCAATAAATAGCTAGTAGGCAAGTCTAAGTTATTGAGAACCTAAATCATTAAACACCATCAAATAGAAAAAAATTGCTTAATTTTACTTCACATTATATATTGGGCATTTTATAATTATATGGTATAATGTATAATGACATTAATAAATCATAAATTATAAAAACGATTCTACTTCTTCTAAAAGAAGAAACAAACACCAGAAATCTTGGGAAATGATAGAGGAAAAAGGCCATGGAAAAAGACCACATAGAGAGCTTTAAGTAAGTTAGATGAGCTGGGCAGTGGTGGCGCATGCCTGTAATCCCAGCACTTGGGAGGCAGAGGTAGGTGGATTTCTGAGTTCGAGTCCAGCCTGGTCTACAGAGTAGGACAGCCAGGGCTACACAGAGAAACCATGTCTCAGAAAACCAAAAAAGAAAAAAAAAAAAAAGTAAGTTAGCTGACCATGGAGACAGAACTGGAAAGAAAATAGCCAAAGTAAAAGCTCAGGGTAGGAGCAAATCACTTTTAAAAGGTTAAAAAGGAAGAGAAACAAACAAGACCATCTTTTATGAGGGATGCCAATTGGCAGGCACAACAAAGTCTAAATAGTATTTCAGATTATACCCCATGACGGTATCCTGCATATATGTAGATTATCTGCACCGAGTTGCATTATAACATGATCTAACGAGTCCTTCCATGTCAGTGTCTCAATGCAGCTCACCACCTCCTATTTACTAGCATAGAAAAAGCAGCAGACAGGACAATGGTCAGCAAGATTCGAGGAATGGTAAAGGATATTTTCAGTTTATAATATGAAATTTAGGTACCCAGAAACCTCAGAAAACACAACCTCATAGATAGGTAAGGAGTACATGGACTTGTGAAAAAGCCCATGAACTCAAGTAGATAAAAATTTGTAGATATGGAGCTGAGAGATGGCTCAGCAGTTAAGAGCACTAACTGCTCTTTCAGAGGTCCTGAGATCAATTCCCAGCTGGCTCACACCCATCTGTAATGGGATCCTAAGCCCTCTTCTGGTGTGTGTCTGAAGACAGCTACAGTGTACCTACATATAATAAATAAATAAATCTGTTTTTAAAAAATAGAAAAGAAAAGAAAACTGACGATAGAATGCTCTTTTAATTTAAAGAAAAAATAGCTGATGGAAGATAATAGTAACGGAAAGATACTTACAGAAAACTAGCATCTTCCACTTTAGCAGGACACATACTAGGAGTGGAGCTAGAAACAAGAAATTGGGAACAAAGGGTATTGCCCCACTTATACAGGACCACATGGGTATTGGTCTTTGCTCTCATAAAGATGCCATCTACACATCATCACAGACTGCTTTGCAGATGGTGCATGGCACATGCATATTCCCACTTCTGGAACCCAACAGAAATTGTCTTATCATTATAAAAGAAGGTCACATAAATTTCCAGCTCAGAAACACTGGAAATACTAAGTCAGGGTGCCAGGTTAGGTGTCTGCTGAGGTCCACAGATGTCCATTCCCTGACTGCAATCTTGCTCTGTTACCATGGCAAATGGAATACTAGAGCTCTCAGGGTCTCTTTTCTAAGGCTAGAACCACACTCAAGAGTACTCCATGAGGGATACATACTTATGACTTGATAATCTGCCAAAGATTCATAATCACATTTACCTGTGGTCCCAGTTACCATACACAATTTCAAGAGGACAAAAAACATTCACTCTACAGCACCAAATATCAACTATTTAAGTGGTTCAATCTCAAAAGTGAGGAAGAAATCTGAGTGTCTGAGTCTTTGGAGAAGGCTGGCTTAGGGCCTAATGCTGACATACAGAAGCAGCAGATGGGTCCCTGGTCAGCTTAGGCTGAGTAGATTGTTCCATGTTTATTCCTTAAAAATGTACTTCTAGAATGCTATGTGAGGGCTGGCAACATGGCTCAGAGAGAAAAAAAAGCACTTACCACATAAATCTAAAGACCTGAGTGCAAGTCCCAGAGCTCATGCAAAGGTAAAAAAGAACCAATTCCACAAAGTTGTCCTGATCCTCACACATGTGCCATAATATTTATGTGCCCACACATTCATCATACACTATACACACAACAAAAATTAAATATTTGTCAAAAAACTTTAAAAATAAATTATATGAATACAATATTTTAGTACATTGAATTTTATGCAAATTGCACTACAGATAGCTAACAGTGTAGCGATCTCTTTGCCTGTTATTTAGAGTAATGCACACATTGGCCAATATGTGAGTAGTATAATCTCTACTGTTCATATGAGAAAAGTGAAACTCCCAGAAGAAGAATGGAGGGGTGACATACCAGCATCAGAGGAGTCTACAGAAGAGCATGAGTACCACCTGTTTGTAGTCCAGAGAAGAAGGGGCTGTCAACATGAGAGATGAGTGGCAGAGATAGTTGGCACACAATAGACAGGAAGTGAGGGCTGCAGAAGCTCAGAGAAGAGGAGTGGGACCAAGGTGGATGTGGAAGGCAACCTGAGCAATGTAGGTGTTCCCTGAAAAGCTGCTAGAGATCCATGTCATGGCTAGCTTACGAAGAGAAAAGCCCAAACCACAATTTTGTGCTGTCTTTCTTGGTGTCACCTAAGATGTAAACAATCCCTTTATCCTGTACTCAGTCTGCATATGTCACCCACCCATGTGTTGCTCCATCACTGTCTCTGTCTCAAATCTACGGTCACTGCATCTCTGTGTTCAGATAACCCTTGCATAGAAGCTCATTGCTATCACAGTGCTTGTGTTTTCTGGCTACCTTTATCTTACATCGTCATGGCCATCTCACATCATCACAGGAAGAGCAGTGCATGTAATATTTTAAGGGTAAAATAGCCGCTTTGCATGACTTTTACTGTAGCATACAGTTAAACATTGCTATTAACCTGTTTTTGTGTTTAATTTATAGGCTAAACCTCATCATCAACATTCATGCACAGAAAAACAGCATGCTTAGTGCTATCCCTCTGGAGTCTCATCATGCATTTCCCATGAATAAGGGATTACTAATACTACTGAAGGACAGAGCACAGTACAAAAATATATACTGAACACACTTGCCAGACTTAATATGTTGGTGCACACACACAATCAAAAAGGAGAACATGAAAGCCTCATTTAACCAAAGCCTCCTTAGTAAATGTGGTTTCCATATATGTACAAGTTTCAGCCAACTAAAGCTTAAGCACCAAAATATTTTTAGTTAAAGCGGTTATATATGGGAATATTTCTCTAATGAGATAATCCCTATAAAGCATAGAACACAAGTCCTGGCACATAGAGTTCAATAGGTATTACTAATTTTTATGTTAATTAAGTGTACTATAGGTCATCATAAATATTAATTACTTAATGAGGCTCTGAGCACAAGGACATTTTGGAAATTACCAGGAATTCTGGGGTTGTTGGCTCCCACACAAAACAGCTCCAATGTGAGGGATGGCTAATGGTGGGACTGGCAGTCAGCTAACTACTACTCACTCTATCGAGCTCTCAGTTCTTAAGGCTGTCAATGTGCCTGCACTGGCTATTTCTCACCTCACAATTTTCTAACATTAAGCATCTTTGAGCTGAGACATAGAGCCAATTAAATATTGGAAATACATATAAACTAGGATCTATTTAACCTACCTCAACCCATTTCCTATTTGTTCAGAAACCTTGAAGTTTCCACAGTGAAGCCTGTGAGTCTATCCAGATGCAATGTTGTATACCTATAATAAGAGCAATCACGAGGTTGAGGCAGGAGGATTGCAAGCTTGAGGCCAGCCTGAGCTACATAGTGATACTCTGTCTCATAAAAGAAAATAAAGGAATAGGTAAGAGACCCACCTGCCCTCAGAACTTCCCCACACCCTCAGTTTGGATCCCAGGAAAACCTAAGATCCCAAAATCAAATGGGTAGTATCTTAGTTGGGGTTTCTAGTGTCATGAAGAGACACCATGGACATAGTTTCTTATAAAGGAAAATATTTAGTTACACCTGGCCTACAGATCATAGGTTTAGTCCATTATCATCATGGTGGGAAGCACGGTGCCACACAGGCAGACATGGTGCTAGAGAGGAAGCTGGGACTTCTCCATCTGGACTAGCAGGCATCATAAGGAGAAAGGGAGCAACTAGGCATGGCTTGAGCATCTGAAATCTCAAAGCAAACCCCACAGTGACAAACTTCCTCCAAAAAGGCCACACCTCCTAATAGTGCCACTCCTTATGGGTCAATGGGGGCCATTTTCATTCAGACTGTCATAGATAGGAAAAATATGTGTAATTGTTAAGCCACTGTCCAGGTAGAGGGGAGGAGGGAGGCACAGCCTTAAGAATGTGCAGACTGAATGTTTCTGAGCAGGTATGACTTCAAGACTAGAAATATTTTCTTAAATAAATAGTTTGCTCAGATGTCCACAGGTCCCTTCCTTTGTCCCTATCCTTTAGAATTCGGACTTGACATTAAATCAAGATTCTAGAGAGATAAAAGCCCCCCATACTGCCATGCTGGACTTGTGGTAGATGCTTGCCTAGCCTAGCCTTTTCTCTTATTCATTCAGTCACATCCATTAAATCTCATCTCCAAAGAAAAGACTTATGTATTTGATTTTTCTAATATCACACAGGTGCAGGCAGGAAGAAGGAAGGACAGTGGTAGCTGCCAATGGAGAACAGGCACGTTATTGATGACAGGAGTGGTGTCTGGTCATTTCTGTTGCTCCTGAGGATGCTATTTTAAAGAAATCTCTTCCTCATGACTGAAGATTTTCATACATAAGACACAGACCAGAAACAGGTGTATCAGTGACATGTCATAGCATCACTCTACACACAGGCATAGTGGTGTTCACAGATTGTGGATGTGGTAGAAGAGACTGTTGGTGGGTTGTAGGTAGAAAAATCAGTCTCTTATTTCCACCAGGATCTCTGTTTCTATTTCTCTTCCACTGTACTGAATGACTCATTCCCACTGTTTCATTTCCTCTTTGTTAAAGCTTATGCTTTTGCCTGCTGAACTTTTCTAGTAGGGTGCAGGATTCCTAGAGAAGTCTATTTTCTAGTGTCACCTTGTGTCCAGGACACCTTAAGTAGGACACAAGTGGAAGACAGTGCTGAGGTTACCCCCTGGTGACTTCTACTGAACCGATTTCGATTTCATCTAATGAGATAATAATGAAAGACTAATTCTGAAAAAGGTGCTATACAGTGTACAGTAAATTTCCGTTAAACAAATGTTCATGTATGATGTTTATTTTATTATTAAAAATGTATAATAGTTTTATAAATAATTTAGTAGCTATATTATATAATATATAAATACAATTTAAAAATAAAAGATTTAAAATAAAATTTAAATTAAAAAAAACAAGTTTTCATGGTCTTTATTTTTAAAAGAAAAAATTGTTTCTGGGTGAGTGAGTCTTTGAAGCACATTTGCAATTGCCTATTCCCAATGTGATCAGTACTCTAGCTGGAGAATAGGATATGCAAACTTGCCCAATTACATGTATTTTGCATGACTGTCCTCCCACACAAAAGGGAGTCTTCTGATCTGCAGTTTAGGTGCTAATTATACCATCTAGGTAACAGACCATCTTCTTCAAATAGCCATAGAGCCTTTTGCCATGTCACATAAATTTCACCTCCTTCCTAGGGAGGGGAGACAAGAATTCTTTTCCCCTTTTTGGCAGGGGTTTTGCATTTTTACACTTTTAGGGTTTGTTTTTTGTTTTTTTGTTGTTTTTGTTTTGTTTTGTTTTTTTGGTTTGGTTGGTCTTTTTTTTTTTTTTTTTTTTTGTAGAGATTTATGATGTACAGTGTTCTGCCTGCACTCCAGAAGAGGGTGCCAAGATCACATTACAGATGGTTGTGAGCTACCACATGGTTGCTGGGCATTGAACTCAGGACCTCTGGAAGCACAGTCACTGCATTCAACCTCTGAGCCATCTCTCCAGCCCATAAAAAAAAAGATTTACTTTACACATGTAAGTACACTGTAGCTGTCTTCAGACACACCAGAAGGCATTAGAAGTCATTACAGATGATTGTGAGCCACCATGTGGTTGCTGGGACTTGAACCCAGGACCTCTAGGAGAATAGTCAGTGCTCCTAACCTCTGAGCCATCTCTCCAGTGCATTTTTCTTTTTAATACAATTTCCCAGTATCACTGTGTCCATAATTTATTTAACTACATAAATTTAATTTTCTGATAATGAACAAACTTGTAGTAGATCAAGATGACTAGAAGGAAAAAATGTGCTTGTCACTTGACAAGTTTTCACTAGCAGACTCTGTTAACTGTGAATGTGTGCATCTGAAAGCTGCTCTCTTAATTTGCTGATACAAAATTAATTGCTGAGCACACGTCAGAGAAATGACACTTTAATTTAATGTTTGCTAGTACAAACTTTAGGAAATAACAAATTGAAAAGGTAGTTTCTCTGTATAATATGCTTCCTGGGACTTAGATGGTCTACAAATAAGTAATAATGAGCAGCCACAACAATGTAGCTGAGTTAGATAAACTCAATGCATGAAGAATTGTGTGATAACAGCATAGAATCCAGACAACTCCTTACACTGTAAATCAGTTTAGATGTTTAACATATTCAATACAATGTTGATTCTAAGAAAACACATTTGAATTATTAGGAAATTATGATCTCTGCATGCACATTAAAGACCAGAATTCATTACCTGGTCATCAGGCAACATTACCAAGGAGAAATAGTGCAAGACCTCAGAGACCAATCATAGTTCATGCTTTCCATGATGTAGAACACAGAAGGGAAAGCATTAAGGAAAACCCACAAGACTTTTCTCTCCCTACCCATCACTAACGTAGCCAAAGGCCCTCTGGTCATTGGATGTTCTTCGTACGAACCTCCCAAATTCTGAAGAAGCTTGGAATTAAATGTTTCAAAAACTAATAGTCACATAACTGTGGTGATCTTTCTGGAATTGATCCAATGCTCAGCAGGAGATCCCATGTTCTGATGCTCTTTAGACATGGATGATGGTCTAGAAAGACTGCCATGTGAATTTTTAAATCATTTTATTAGATATTTTTCTTAATTTACACTTCAAATTTTATGTCCTTTCCGTTTCCCCTCCGAAAGCCCCCTATTCTGTCCCTCCTCCCCCTGCTCACTAGCCACCCACTCTTCCTCCCCTGCCCTGGATTCCCTTATACTGGGGCACTGAGCCTTCACAAGACCAAGGGCCTCTCCTGTCACTGATGTCCCACAATGCCATCCTCTGCTACATATGTAGCTAGAGACACAAGTTCAAGAGGTACTGGTTAGTTTATATTGTTGTTCCACCTATAGGGTTGCAGACCCCTTCAGCTCCTTGGGAACTTTATCTAACTCCCGCATTGTGGGCCCTATGTTCCATCCAATAGATGACTGTGAGCATCCACTTCTGTATTTGCCAGGCACTGGCATAGCCTCATACAAGACAGCTATATCAGGGTCCCTTCAGCAAAATCTTGCTGGCATATGCAATAGTGTCTGGATTTGGTGGCTGATTATGGGATGGATCCCCGGGTGGGGCAGTCTCTGGATAGTCCATCCTTTAGTCTTAGCTCCAAACTTTGTCTCTGTAACTCCTTTCATGGGTATTTTGTTCCCTGTTCTAAGGAGGAATGAAGTATCCACCCATTGGTCTTCCCTCTTCTTGATTTTCTTGTGTTTTACAAATTGTATCTTGGGTGTTCAACGTTTCTGGGCTAATATCCACTTATCAGTGAGTGCACATCTAATGACATCTTTTGTGATTGGGTTACCTCACTCAGGATATCCACCAGTTACATCCATTTATCTAAGAATTTCATAAATCCATTGTTTTTAATAGCTGAGTAGTACTCCATTGTGTAAATGTACCACATTTTCTGTATCCATTCCTCTGTTGAGGGACATCTGGGTTCTTTCCAGCTTCTGGCTATTATAAATAAGGCTGCTATGAACGTAGTGAAGCATGTGTCCTTATTACCAGTTGGAACACCTTCTGGGTATATGCCCAGAAGAGATATTGCTGGATCTTCTGGTAGTACTGTGTCCAATTTTCTGAGGAACCGCCAGACGGACTTCCAGAGTGGTTGTATAAGCTTGCAATCCCACCAACAATGGAGGAGTGGTCCTCTTTCTCCACATCCTCGCCAGCATCTGCTGATACCTGAATATATGATCTGAGCCATTCTGACGTGTGAGGTGGAATCTCAGGGTTGTTTTGATTTGCATTTTCCTGATGAGTAAGGATGTCGAACATTTTTTCAGGTGCTTGTCAGGCATTCGGTATTCCTCAGTTGAGAATTCTTTGTTTAGCTCTGAACTCCATTTTTAATGGGGTTATTTGATTTTCTTGAGTCCAGCTTCTTGAGCTCTTTGTATATATTGGATATTAGTCCTCTAACAGACAGAGGATTGGTAAAAATCCTTTCCCAATCTGTTGGTGGCCTTTTTGTCTTATTGACAGTGTCTTTTGCCTTACAGAAGCTTTGCAATTTTATGAGGTCCCATTTTTGAATTCTTGATCTTACAGCACCAGCCATTGCTGTTCTGTTTAGGAATTTTTCCCCTGTGCCCATATCTTCGAGGCTTTTCCCCACTTTCTCCTCTATTAATTTCAGTGTCTCTGGTCTTATATAGAGGTCTTTGATCCACTTAGACTTGAGCTTTGTACAAGGAGATAAGAATGGATCAATTTGCATTCTTCTACATGATAACGGCCAGTTGTGCCAGCACCATTTATTGAAAATGCTGTCTTTTTTCCACTGGATGGTTTTAGCTCCCTTGTCATAGATCAAGTGACCCATAGGTGTGTGGACTCATTTCTGGGTCTTCAATTCTATTCCATTGATCTACCTGTCTGTTGCTGTACCAGTACCATGCAGTTTTTAATCACAATTGCTCTGTAGTACAGCTTTATGTGAGGCATGGTGATTCCACCAGAGGTTCTTTTATTGTTGAGAATACTTCTGCTATCCTAGTTTTTTTTTTTTTTAATTCCAGATGAATCTGTAAATTGCCCTTTCTAACTCAGTGAAGAATTGATTTGGAATTTTGATGGGGATTGCATTGAATCTGTAGATTGCTTTCGGCAGGATAGCCATTTTTACTATATCAATCCTGCCAATCCATGAGCATGGGAGATCTTTCCATCTTCTGAGATCTTCTTCAATTTCTTTCTTCAGAAACTTGAAGTTCTTATCATACAGATCTTTCACTTCCTTAGAGTCACACCAAGGTATTTTATATTATTTGTGACTATTGTGAAGGGTGTTGTTTCCCTAATTTCTTTCTCATCCTGTTTATCCTTTGTGTAGAGAAAGGCCATTGATTTATTTGAGTTAATTTTATATCCAGCTACTGCGCTGAAGCTGTTTATCAGGTTTAGGAGTTCTTTGGTGGAATTTTTGGGGTCACTTATATATACTATGATATCATCTGCAAAAAGTGATATTTTGACTTCTTCCTTTCTAATTTGTATCCCCTTGATCTCCTTTTGTAGTCTAATTGCTCTGGCTAGAACTTCAAGTACTATATTGAATAGGTCAATTTTGGAGGAGGTATCATGTGGCGCTAAGAAGAAGGTATATCCTTTTGTTTTAGGATAAAATGTTCTGTAGATATCAATTGAATCCATTTGTTTCATAACTTCTGTTCGTGTCCATGTGTCTCTGTTTAGTTTCTGTTTCCAGGATCTATCCATTGGTGAGAGTGGGTTGCTGAAGTCTCCCACCATTATTGTGTGAGGTGTAATGTGTCCTTTGAGCTTTACTAAAGTTTCTTTAATGAATGTTGCTGCCCTTGTATTTGGAGCATAGATATTCAGAATTGAGAGTTCCTCCTGGAAGATTTTACCTTTGATGAGTATGAAGTGCCCTTCCTTTTCTTTTTTGATAACTTTGGGTTGGAAGTCAATTTTATTCGATATTAGAATGGGTACACCATCTTGTTTCTTTGGACCATTTGCTTGGAAAATTGTTTTCCAGACTGTCACTCTGAAGTAGTGTCTGTCTTTTTCTCTAAGGTGGGTTTCCCGGAAGCAGCAAAGTGTTGGGTCCTGTTTGTGTAGCCATTTCTGTTAGTCTATGTCTTTTTATTGGGGAATTGAGTCCATTGATGTGAAGAGAAATTAAAGAAAATTAATTGTTGCTTCCTGTTATTTTTGTTGTTAAAGTTAGGATTCTGTTCTTATGGCTGTCTTCTTTTAGGTTTGTTGAAAGATTACTTTCTTGCTTTTTCTAGGGTGTGGTTTCCGTCGTTGTATTGGTTTTTTTCTGTTATTATCCTTGAAGGGCTGGATTCGTGGAAAGATAATGTGTGAATGGTTTTGTCATGGAATACTTTGGTTTCTCCATCTATGGTAATAGAAAGCTTGGCTGGGCAAAGTAGCCTGTGTTCTCTTAGTGTCTGCATAACATCTGTCCAGGATCTTCTAGCTCTCATAGTCTCTGGTGAAAAGTCTGGTGTAATTCTGATAGGCCTGACTTTATGTTACTTGACCTTTTTCCCTTACTGCTTTTAATATTCTATCTTTATTTAGTGCATTTGTTGTTCTGATTATTTTGTGTCGGGAGGAATTTCTTTTCTGGTTCAGTCTATTTGGAGTTCTGTAGGCTTCTTGTATGTTCATGGGCATCTCTTTCTTTAGGTTTGGGAAGTTTTCTTCTATATATAGGGAATATATCTTCTATATTCTATTTGTTGAAGATATTTGCTGGCCCTTTAAAGTGAAAATCTTCATTCTCATCTACTCCTATTATCCATAGGTTTGGTCTTGTCATTGTGTCCTGGATATTTTGAGTTAGGATCTTTTTGCATTTTGCATTTTCTTTGATTGTTGTGCCCATGTTCTCTATGGAATCTTCTGCACCTGAGATTCTCCCTTCCATTTCTTGTAATTTGTTGCTGATGCTCGCATCTATGGTTCCATATTTCTTTCCTAGGGTTTCTATCTCCAGCGTTGCCTCACTTTGGGTTTTCTTTATTGTTTCTACTTCCCTTTTTAGGTCTAGTATGGTTTTGTTCATTTCCATCACCTGTTTGGTTGTGTTTTCCTGTTTTTCTTTAAGGACTTGTAACTCTTTAGCAGTGTTCTCCTGTATTTCTTTAAGTGGTTTATTAAAGTACTTCTTGATGTCCTCTACCATCATCATGAAATATGCTTTTAAATTCAGGTCTAGCTTTTCGGATGTGTTGGGGTATCCAGGACTGGCTGAGGTGGGAGTGCTGGGTTCTGATGATGGTGAGTGGTCTTGGTTTCTGTTAGTAAGATTCTTACGTTTGCCTTTTGCCATCTGGTAATCTCTGGAGTTAGTCGTTATAGTTGTCTCTGGTTGGAGCTTGTTCCTCCTGTGAGTCTGTTAGCCTCTGTCAGCAGACCTGGGAGTCCAGCTCTCTCCTGAGTCTCAGTACTCTCTGCAGGGAAGCTCTCCTCTTGCAGGGAAGGTGTACAGATATCTGGAGTTTGGACCTGCCTCCTAGCTGAAGATGAAGGCCCAAAACAAGGCCTGTCCCAGAAGCTGTGTCGCTTCTGTAGTCTGCACTCTCACCTGTGCAGACTAGTCTCTGAGGGATCTGGGACCCAAGATGGCTCCCCCAGGAGCTCCGGCCGAGAGAGTCTATCTTAATACATCACTGTCCTCATGGGGAAAAAAAGAAGCAGAAAGAAAAAGGAAATGTAGAGGAATATAGACGAGGAAAAATGGAAGGAGAGAAGAGGAGAAGGAAGAAGAGACTACTTAAAACATGTTATTTCTGTTATCAAATATGCAGAGAACTATCTGCTTGTCAGTTTCTCTCCAGTGTGGTATCTTTTATGCTGTTTGTCTTAATTTGGATTTCATTGCTGTGAAAAGATACTATGACCAAGGCAACTCTCATAAAGGACATTTAATTGGGGGTAGTGTACAGATTCAGGGGTTCAGTCTGATATCATCAAGGCTGAAAAAGTGGCAGTGTCCAAGCATACATGGTGCTGGAGGAGACAAGAGTTCTACATCTTGAACAGAAGGCGACCAGAAGACTCTTCTGCCCTGGGTGGAACTTAAGCATAGAATCTCAAAGTCCACCCCCACTGTGACATACTTTCTCAAATGCCACATCTACTCCAGAAATGCCATACTTCCTAATACAACCACTTGCCATGGACCAAGTATATTCACACCTTTCAA
Organism: Mus spretus; assembly: GCA_921997135.2. Taxonomy (NCBI): domain Eukaryota; kingdom Metazoa; phylum Chordata; class Mammalia; order Rodentia; family Muridae; genus Mus; species Mus spretus. The sequence continues at coordinate 95,774,073 of OW971694.1, forward strand.
GATCACTGAAAAGGCTTTTACCACATTGGTTATATTCATAGGGTTACTCTTTAGTGTTCTTTTATGTATTATGAATAGGCTTTACCATATTATCTACATGTGTAAGGTTTCTCTCCAGTATGAAATTCTTTCATGTTTTCAAACTTGACCATGAAAGGCAAAGGATTTACTACATTGCTTACATCAATAGGGTTTCCCTCCAGTATGTATTCTTTTATGCTCTCAAAGATTATGATGGTCTACAAAGGCTTTACCATATTCATTACATTTGTAAGGTTTCTCTCCAGTATGAATTCTTTCATGACTTTGAAGTTGACCATGAGAGGCAAAGGATTTACTACATTGCTTACATTCATAGGGTTTCTCTCCAGTATGTGTTCTTTTATGTACTTGGAGATAACTATGATATGCAAATGCTTTACCACATTGATTACAGTTGTAAGGTTTCTCTCCAGTATGACTTCTTTCATGAATTTGAAGTCCATGATGAGAGTCAAAGGATTTACTACAATGCTTACATTCATAGGGTTTCTCTTCAGTATGTGTTCTTTTATGTATTTGGAGAGTACTATGATATGCAAATGCTTTACCACATTGATCACATTTGCAAGGTTTCTCTCCAGTATGAATTCTTTCATGTCTTTTAAGACCATTCTGAGCTACAAAGGCTTTACCACATTGATTACATTTATAAGGTTTCTCTCCAGTGTGTATTCTTTTATGAACTTGGAGATAACTGTGATATGCAAAGACTTTATCACATTGATTACATTTGTAAGGTTTCTCTCCTGTATGTGTTCTTTTATGTAATTGGAGAGTATTATGATATGCAAAGGCTTTGCCACATTGATTACATTTGTAAGGTTTCTCTCCAGTATGAATTCTTTCATGAATTTGAAGTTGACCATAAGAGGCAAAGGATTTACTACATTGCTTACATTCATAGGGTTTCTCTCCGGTATGTGTTATTTTATGTACTTGGAGATAACTATGATATGCAAAGGCTTTGCCACATTGATTACATTTGTATGGTTTCTCTCCAGTATGAATTCTTTCATGACTTTGAAGTTGACCATGAGAGGCAAAGGATTTACTACATTGCTTACATTCATAGGGCTTCTCTTCAGTATGTGTTCTTTTATGTACATGGACAGTACTACGATATGCAAATGCTTTACCACATTGATTACATTTGTAAGGTTTCTCTCCAGTATGACTTCTTTCATGAATTTGAAGTTGATCATGAGAGGCAAAGGATTTACTACATTGCTTACATCCATAGGGTTTCTCTCCAGTATGTGTTCTTTTATGTACTTGGAGATAACTATGATAGGCAAATGCTTTACCACATTGATCACATTTGTAAGGTTTCTCTCCAGTATGAACTCTCTCATGTCTTTTAAGACCATTCTGAGCTACAAAGGCTTTACCACATTGATCACATTTATAAGGTTTCTCTCCAGTGTGTATTCTTTTATGTACTCGCAGATGACCAAGATATGCAAAGGCTTTACCACATTGATCACATTCATAGGGTTTCTCACCCGTATGTGTTCTTTTATGTATTTGGAGATTACCGTGTTGTGCAAAGGCTTTACCACATTGATTACATTCATAGGGTTTCTCTCCAGTATGTGTTCTTTTATGTATTTGCAGAGTACTGTGTTGTGCAAAGGCTTTGCCACATTGATTGCATTTGTAGGGTTTCTCTCCAGTATGTATCATTTGGAGACTACTTTGATGTACAAAGGCTTCACCATACTGAATACCTTCATAGGGTTTCTCTCCAGTATGAATTTTTTCATGCCTTTGAGGATAACTGTGACTTGCAAAGTCTTTACCACACTGAATATTTTCAGAGGGTTTCTCTCCAATAAGTCTTCTTTCATGCCTGTAAAGATAATTGGCACATGTGAAAGCTTTACCGCATTCACTAAACCAATGAATCTTTTTATCTGTAGGAATTAACTTTATAATTTGGTCTAATTGTAAACAGGAATCACATATTAAGATTTTTATCAATTTCTTTACATCATGGTTTCCCCTTCATCATGGTTGTTTTGCATACCTGTAATGGTAAGTGTTATTACATGGCTCATATTTGTAGCATCCTTTTTCTCTATGAGATTTTTCACATACATTCATAAATTTGCCTATATTGTGAAATACACTACATTTTCATACTAAAATGGCAAAAATAAACAAGGACAAACAGAAAAGAATGTCGACAATCCTAGTACTCATAGGGATTTTCTGCAGTGTGAGTATATGGATATATTCCCACTGAACCTGGCAAACCAAATAATTATAAACTTGTAACACCCTGAGAAATATGGCTCAAGTGTGGACTACTACATATATCTTAATTGTTCTGGGAGAGAGAGAAGGTTCTGTTTCTTTCAATATCCCTATACTCACATGGCTTGTATCTATTGTGATACAGGGTATAACTATTAAAAAAGAATAACAAATGAAAGATTTCTACATTGCATTCAGGCAGTTTGGCTGTTTGTTCATCATAGACATATGGTATAGGAATGAAGGTTTCTCGTCATCAACATTCTTGACTCTCATAAAATGCCCCTCTTACTTAAACTTAGCAATGTTACTATATGAGTAATTATCTTTACTATGGAATATTTGCTTATTAGAAACATACACTTACCACCTAATATATATCTTTGGCAATATGTAAGTGGTATGACACTAGATTGGCAGTTCTACAGAGTAGCTGTACTGTGGCTATGATTCAAATGGTACTATGTGTTAGGGCATTGTTTCCTCATCTTCTCTTTTAGAGAAATGCCTTGAAAACACAAATCAGACACCTGACGTTGAGGTATATGGATTTGTGAGAACTTAATAATCACTACACTTAAAGAAGTACCTTTTTTTTACACTATTGCCTTTCTTTAAATGTTCCAGGACACATTAACATTTCTTCTGAGGCATATTCATATCAACTTGCACATGAAAATTACCTTCCATGTCTTCTGGAACTTTGACAATGTTCTTCAATATTATTGTCTTCCCAATTGTAGCCTAAAATATAGTATCAGAAAATGTATGATATATTATTAGAAATTAGGCAAATTTAAGTTACTATCTTTAGCAGATGTGATTTATTCATCTCATTCCTCCTCATTCTCAATTGAAATTACAGAAAAGCATCAATAGCAAAGAAACAATTGTTCCCTCATTTTAAAAAGTGAAAGAAAATTCAGTCTTACCTATAGCATTGAGGTTCCTATAGGTCTCCAGCATCACATCTTTGTAGAGGCTCTTCTGTGAAGGATTCAGCAAAGCCCATTCTTCACGAGTAAAGTTCACATGCACATCATCATAGGTCAATTCATCCTAAAATATTGCATACATGTGTAAAAATGAAACCATGACACCAACATCACTGTAAATGTATGCTTCATTGACAATATATTTGATTCTGGTGCTTCCCTCACTTATTTCATGACCAAGAAGTTCTGATGTAATTACCAAGTCATCTTAGAAGGAAACTGAATAATAAGGTTCACTTCTGTCATTTCTTTGCTCTTTGAATGGTAGCCTTGAAAGAGAAATACTAATTAAGAGAGGGGGTGAGTAGTATTAAGCACACATCAGAGAAATTTTATGAACAATTACTAACTACAAAAAATGATGGACAAACTGAGCATAGTAGTTCATGTCTTTAATGGCAGCACTCAGGAGGTAGAGGCAGGTATATCTCTGGTCTACCCAGGACAGCCAGAGGTACATATTAAGACCCAGTCTCCCCTGTAATAATCAATCAAACAAACAGGAAAAATAGAAAGGACTCAGAGGTTTTTACTGGAGTTCCTACAAAGAATGACACATTCACTCCAGTTCTCTATTCAGCTTCCAGAATCCTGAAGTGTCCCAGTTTAATCTATAACAGTAATGAGATCTTACTAAAAGGGGATGCATCTTTAAATACAAATGGACTGATGAAAATATTGGCAATGTAAATGTTGATACTACATAGGACAGGAGATGGCTCAGCAGTGAAGAGCTCTTGCTGGTCTTGCTAATAATTAGGCTCAATTGCCAGTAGTTATCGATTACTCCAAGTTCAGGAATTCTGAACCCATCTTCTCACTATTATGGGAACCAGGCATACATGATGTGCATATTCATGCATACACTCAAATACTCATATTCATTTAAAAAATGAAAACAAACTCAACAGGTAGGAAGAATGTTATGTACCTGCAAACCAATGACTCAGAAAGCTCAGGCAGTAAAGCTCAGGCAGTATTAATGTCATGAATACAGGCTATACTGAGAAACAGAATATTCTCTCTGCCAAATTTCAAAATTCACAACATTCTAGTCCATCAGCCAATAATATAAAAACAAACAAACAAACAAACAAAAAAAACCAAAGAAAATGCTAGGCATGTTGACCCACATTTAAACCCAGCATTCTGGAGCCAGAGTCAGGTGGACTTTTAAGTTTGAGGCCACATGTTCTACATACCTACTTTCAGGACAGCTGGGGCTACACAAAGAAACATTGTCCTCAAAGACAAAAACAACAAAATTTAAATTATAAAATACCAGGCTTGCAACATAGCTTAGCACTGAATAACAATTGCTTCAACTGCATCTTATGTGATTTATGGATAGTCTATAATGATGAAGGCAAGACGCCATAAGAAGGAAGCTGACTAATTAGGTCCAATCACAACACAGGACACACACACACACACACACACACACACACACACACACACGAACACGAACACACACAAACCGGAAATGAGTTGAGTCTATAGACACTCAAATCTCATCCCCAATAAGCAATCTAGAAAGTTTCCTCCTACAAAAGCTTCCATTGAGAGAAATGAGTTGGTCAGAGCCAAGCTGACTCCATGACAGGCTGCAAACTGACACTATGGAAGACTAGGCCTAAGTTTTTGTTTCCTAGAACTGGAAAAGTCCAAACAAGTCAATTCCAGGAAACCCACCATCACAGGCAGCCAATCAGAAGCTTCTAGGAACTGCCCCTACCACCAGGCCTGAGCCAAGCCTAAACCAAGAATAATTTTAGTTCCGTAAAGTCCCCCAAGTTCCCCAGAAGCTTAACCAATCCCAAAGACACCTATACCCTTGGAATTTGAACCAACCAATCAGAATAAAGTTCACCTTCTCCTCCCTGGAATTCCTCTAACTGGCTTTAAATTGAGCTTGCAAAGCTCACATGTCTGTATCCATCATAGTGAATGGCAGACCCCTGTATGATAGAATTCTGCAAAATAAAACGATTTTGTATACTATTTGAGTTGGGGGATTCTTCCTTCAGTGATTCTTGGACCCTAACATTATAAGCTCTCCCAAAGAACGCCACAAAGGAGAAACAAGTGTTCAAAGACATCACCCTATCTGGGAGCTTTTTGACTCAATCAACTACATTCTGGTCATGGTCACCCATGATGAAAATGCACTTAGTTTAACTTCAATGACCCTAATAGTCTGCAGCACCCTGTACATTCTTCAAATGTTTGGTTCTTTCTTTCTTTCTTTCTTTCTTTCTTTCTTTCTTTCTTTCTTTCTTTCTTTCTTTCTTTCTAAGATTTATTTCATTTATATGCGTACACTGTAGCAACAATTATATGTAGTACACCAGAAGAGGGCATCAGATCCCATTACAAATGGTTGTGAGTCACCATGTGGTTGCTGGGAATTGAACTTAGGACCTCTAGAAGAACAAGCAGCTAGTGCTCTTAACCGCTAACCCATATTTCCATCCCCTCTTCTGACACTCTTGATTGCTACATCTTGTAAAATCAAAAAGCAAGAGAGAAACAAGTGTTCAAAGACATCTTCCTATCTGTGAGCTTTTTCACTCAAACAACTACATTCTGATCATGGTCATCCATGTTGAAAATGTACACAGTTTAACTTCAATGACCCTAACAGTCTGATTTCATTCATATAAGTACACTGTAGCTGTCTTCAGACACACCAGAAGAGGGCATCAGATTCCATTACAGATGGTTGTGAGCCACCATGTGGTTGCAGAGAATTGAACTTGGGACCTCTGAAAGAGTAAGCAGCCAATTCTCTTAACTGTTGAGGCATCTCTCCATGCACTCCTCTGACATTCTTGATTGTTACATCTTGTAAAAATCAAAAGTCAAGTTATTATATCTTTCCAACATACAAAAGCACAGAATGCCCCTTCCATTTCGAATGGAGAGGAATATGTACATAGTGAGGAAAGACTGGACCAAGGCAGGAAACCCAGCAGGACAAACACCATATCATGTAACTCTATCTCAGACACACAGGGACTCAGTTTCAAAAGACATCGATGGCCCTATCCATGAAACTTCTCATACATCTCTCAGTTTAGTTACTTACACTCTCTATATGCAGCTCTCCATAGCAGGTGTCTCATAGCTTAGGTATCTCAACATCTTGTGGTCTCAAAATGCAACTTAGGCTTCATCCTCACAGGTTCATGCAATGCACTCTCACAGTTTCCTCCCTCACTGGGGCTCTGATTCTGGCTGGAACAGTGCTGAACTGAAACTACAGGGGAAGAATCCATGACCTTACATTTTACATCTTTCTTATTTCCAGAACTTGGTTGCTCCTTTTAAGTTTGGATGGACTCCGCCATGCTTGGACCACAGCTGTAGTGGGTTTTCTATGAAGCTCCTTCTGGGGACTAGGAATCACTTTGCCTACCTATCCTCCCACCTCATCCCCCTTTCCATTCATTGAAGGCTTAGCAGGAGGGTGTGTTTTCCTTAGGACACCTTCTTAGACTTTCAATCCTGAATTCAGGCCTCTGTCTCAGCATTTGGTTGTCATTTGAAACTACCCAATGCTGTTTTTCTCTACAAGCCACAGACTGCATTTATTTCTGCCCAACTTTTTGCTTTTTTTTTCATTGTAGTCATGAATGGGTTACTAGTAATAATCATCCAACAGATTCAATATTCCATTTAAGAAATACAGCCAATTATTTTTTAATTCTGCCTTACTCGATTTCTCTGAGCATGGGAAGAATAAGGAAGTTTTGGGGTAAAATTAACACAAAAATGACCTCTAGCTAAATTTTTCATTCTATTTTCAACTGAAATCCTACAACATCAACTTCTGTCTGTATAACTTGCAATATTCATATCTTCCAGATGCCACAACAACAGCAAGTTAAGCTCTGAGTGCAGATTTCTTTGCTGTTTGCCATCTCAAGTCCTGATATCTCCCACATTCCTCCAAAGGAGAACATGTCCAGTTTCTGTCCAGCAACAAAATCACTTTCGGGGTTTTTTTTTTTTTTCTTCTTCTTCTTGGTTCTAACTTGCTACTCTGCTACTTTGATTAAATCCTCTAACCAAAAGCAACTCAGGTAATGAACAAGTTCACTTGTTTGGTTCTGTCAGAACACAGTCCATCATTTTGTGAGCTTAGGATAGAAACTTCAAGAAAATAAGGCAAAAACCATAGACAAACATTGCTTCCTGCCTTGCCCTCTTGCTTGGTCACTGTCTCATGCTCAGCTAGCTCTCTTATGTAGCCCAGGCCCACTTGCTGAGGGATCCTGCCACCCTCAGTGGAAGAGCCTTCCCACATCAATCATCACAATCTCTCACTAACATAGCATCCAGCCATTTTGACGAGGGCATGACCTCAAGTGAGGCTTCCTCAGATGACTGTAGGCTCCAAAATGTTGACAACTGAAGCTAATTAGGACACAGAGACAATAATAGATCAGAAAGTTTTAAAAACACAAATCAAATGTGTTAACCATATCAAAAGTAGCAAAACTCCAAAAATTGCTGATTGCAACAACAGGAAGACAGAGCTGCCAAGAACTGAGGAGAGGCAAGCCTTCAGAATTAAGAAGAAGAAACTAAAACTGTTTCCCAAACTATCAAAAACTCAAGGGCTGGTGAGATGGCTCAGTGGGTAAGAGCACCCGATTGCTCTTCCGAAGGTCCAGAGTTCAAATCCCAGCAACCACATGGTGGCTCACAACCATCTGTAACAAGATCTGACGCCCTCTTCTGGTGTGTCTGAAGACAGCTACAGTGTACTTACATGTAATAAATAAATCTTAAAAAAAAAAAAAAAACTCAAGAAACTCATAGTAAGTTGTCAGAAGACGAAAATATGTGACCATCTATCACTTTTCAGAGAAATAACAATATAATTAGATTATAATGAATAAAAACACACAACATAGATAGCACCACAAATAAAAGGAGAGAGAAAGACAAACATATGTCTTTTAAGCATGAGGTATAAGAATATGATTTAAAAATTAAGAAATTACAGAACAATACTCATCCTGTGTATTCTGTTTCTCCTCTTTGCCAATAATAGAAAGCAGATTAGAAGTGGGGGGGGGGGACTCTGTCAATTGGACATAGAGGCAGCCTAAGGAATGGGACAAGGCCTAATATACAAAATATACAAAGACCTCAAGAAACTAGGCTTTCCAAAGAAAAATTCTATTTAAAAATGGGGTAGAATGCTCAACAGAGGAATCTCTAAAAGCTGAGAAATACTTAATGAAATCATCGCCATCTTAGCCATCAGGGAAATGCAAACCAAAACTACTTTGAAATTTTATCTTGTACATATCAGAATGGTTAAGACCAATAATACAAGTGATAGCTCATGCTGGCAAGGATGTGGAGAACTGGGAAGAACTCTCCACTGCTTGTGGAGTGCAAACTAACAGAACCATTATGGAAGTCAGTATTTCCTCAGAACTGTGGTTCCTCAGAATACTGAGAATCCATCTATCTCAAAACCAGCTACATTGTTCTTAGGAATCTATCCAAAAGTTGCTCTACCCTACCACAGGGACATTTGCTCAACTATGTTCATATCATATTTATTCACACTAGACAGAAACTGGAAACAACCTAGAGGTACCTCAACTGAAGAGTGGATAATAAAAAATGTGGTACATTTATGCAATGGAGTATCACTCAACTGTATTTTTTTTTAAATGACATAGTGAATTTACGGGCAAGTGAATGCAACTTAAAAAAAAGAAAAATCCCCCTAAGTGAGGTAATCCATACCCAGAATGACAAACACAGCATGCATTCACTTATAAGTAGATATTTCCTATTAGGTAAACAATAATCAAGCTGTACTCCACAAACCCAGAGAGGCTAGGTAGAGATGGGCTATAGGAGGGAAGCACAGATCTCCTTCTAAAGGGGAAATAGAGTAGTTTCTGTGAGTAGACAGAGGTTTGATGGGAACAGGAGTGGTGGGGATCAGTTGGGTTAATGCAGGGTTAAAGTACAATGCAGGGAGAAACAGCTGGAATGGGGTGATTTGGGGGTTAGTGTAAAAACCCAGTACAATATCAACTTCCTGGATGCTATAGGGTGACCTTAATGAAGACTCCAAGTAATGAAGAATATGAAGTCTGAACTGAACATCCTTTTGAGGCCAGCCAGGGCTTCAGTGTTGGAAATGGGCTACATATAGTTGAGCTGTTGGCTAAGGTGGTCCCTTGGAGATCCTTAAACAATCCATGATGATGCTGGGACAAAACTGCTCTCACATAACTGACAGCAGGACCCCATCAATCAGGACAAATTCTACAAGGTTCACTGAATACACAAATCAAGCTGGTGCAGGCTTGAAGCCTTAACCCCTATGTTCTATTCTCTTTGAAGAGAGAAGGAATTCTACAGGCTACAGAAAGAGAAATCTTACACACACACACACACACACACACACACACACACACACACACACACACGATGTTCTGGGCCATGATAGTAACAAAATTGAGTGGCCAACCAATGTTTGGTTTAACTTGAGACCCTTGACCTGAGAGGGAACCCATGAGTAACATTGACTGGATTTCTAGGAACCTTACAGAGACTTAAAAATGGCAAGCAGAGAGACAGCATGGGTCTGTGCCAAGTCCTCTGCTGATACGTTATGGTTGTTACCTTGGTGTTTTTGTGGGACTCCTAACAGTGGGAGCAGGTGTAACTCTGATTCTTTTGCTTGATCTTGAGACTTTTCCTCCTATCAGGTTGCCTTGTCCAATATGAAGGCTTTCACGTTGTCTCTTTCTATCTTGTTTTGTCCTGTTAGGCTGTCCTCTCTTGGAGGTCTGCTCCTTTTTGACTAGTAAACAGGGCAGGTGGCTACTGGATCTTGGGGAGAGGAGGATAGGTGAAATAGGGGAGGGGGTGGTAGCTGGGAAGAGTGTAGGGAGGAAAAACAGTGCTCAGGATATATTGAATGAGAGAGAATCTATCTTCAAATAAATATTAATTCATTACTGCTTAAATGAAAATGCAAAAAAAAGTAAGCAATAATGAACAAAGAAAAGCAAAATAGTGAAGACAGGGACAGTAGGATTGTTACAGATACAGCTTTTGTTCTGTTTTTGTAGATACTGACCATCACAAAGGAGTGTAAAAATATCATCTTGGAGGTTCAATTTTTCCTGATCATCTAGACCTAGTCCTGAAAGCTTCTAACCTCTGTACAATCTTATCTAGGTCTAGAATGTTTTGGGCATCTGAGACTTAACTGCTGAATAAAATCACCCTTTCTTTTTCTTTCGAACTTTGGCTGGCTGGCCAACTCAGTTGTTCTGACTCAAACTCCTCTTCATGCTAACCGATTCAAACTGGCTTCTTTCACTTCTGAATGAATTGCTGTGCTTGGCCTCAAATGAACTCTAGCAATCTGTTCTCATCTTCTGGTATGGTCTCATTCTCTAGCTCATTCTTTCTTCACCTGTGTCTAGCTTGTTTTCTATTTAGCCTGTCTCTGTTAAACTCTCCAGGTAAAACTGCCTCCTCCCCTCACCCTCTCAGCTGCTTCCTCTTATGTTGCCTCTCTTCCCTCTCTCTTATCTTGAGAGTTGGGCATATCCTATTTTGTCAGATCTTTCTCTAATTCATCATTTTGTCAGCTACTCAATTAGACATTGCTTTCAAGCATGAGTGCTTCCTTCTAAAACTAACTTTATTTTCATCGTTTGGCAGCAAACATGTGTACTAAGGGCTGAGCCACACCACAAGTAGAAACAGCTTCCCTACCCCATCCCACCCCCAACCCCAAGTAACCCCTGGGTTAACACTGTGATCAAATACCCTGCAACAAAGGAGTTCATGATAAGCTCATCTTGTGCCCAGTCTATGTCTGTGAAATCAGGAGTTTTGCTCTCAGCAATGTGAAATATATATCACGTAGGAAACAAAAGCAGTCATTTTCTTGTTTTAGTTTTCACTAGTTTGAAATGTGGCATCACAATGTTTCTTATTTCATTCCAAAAGCAAACTCTTGACTATTGTCAAGAAAAGCCAATGTCTACATATCTCTTCAATAAAAGAAATATGTGATATTGTACAAATTTGCTGCATTAACTATATTATACATTAAGAATAAATACACCAAGCTATAAAAATGTTAAATGTTTAAATACATTCTCCAAATCAAAAATGAAAGTGTTACCATCTAACTTACTTAATGCAGAGAAAATACAGATGAATCAGTTATTTAAGGCTATTACATGTGTGTCCAATTGTAATTTATCATCAGTATTTAAATAAAAACAAAACAGTCTGTTTCTTAAATTCATTTTTACTTTTTCATGCAGTATGACTCACAGGCAGAAAACTTTCATACCATCCAAATAAAGCCACTTTCTGCATTTTTACAGTGTACTATAATACCACATTTGCTTCCCATCTTAACAACTCTTGCAACAGAAAGCTTGATAGTTCATTTCTCTTCCCCATATAATGTGCTAACTAAACATTACTATAACCCTTTGAAGGAGATTGCTTCAGCTAGATTAAGTGCTTTCTGCCATTCTGTAGGGATTTGGCAGGAATTTGACATTGAACAAGGACATGGAAGTAGGCTCAGAATAGAATAGTTACATTTGGGCTAATACAAAGTTCCAGGTAATCTCAGCCAAGGAATGTGTGGCATTCCTTTTATCTTGGTCACTCTGATAAGCCCCTTAAAAGTATGATTCCTGGACTTTGTTTATTAGCTTGTGTATTCCTTGACCTAGAACTGACCTTATTATTGGCATGTACTTAAAATGGTCTAAAAGCAGGCTTGAGGGAAATAGACCTGCTTCAGCCTCAGCACAGGCTGAAGTCATGTTATAGTGATGTCTAACTGTCTTCTTCTTTTCAATCCTCCCTCCCTCCCTTGAGATCCTGTTGACTGACTGAGCTGAATGGTCACCCTTTATTTTCCACTGCTACCTGCAGATAGACAAGATGGTTAAAGTCCTCATATCCATCTGACAATAAGAGTGCACGAAAGATTAAAATTATATGGGAAAAAGAAGTGGGTCAACAATGCTTAAGCTGTAATTACATGCCGTTTTTATGACCAATACAGCACTGAATCTGAGAGTCTTTACAAGAACTTAATCATTTAACCTTTGCTATTGTCTTCATTCCTTTAGCACAATGTCACCTTAAGGCACCCAGCTTTTCCTCAACAAATGAGCACTGAGGTAATTCTTTTATTTAGGCTACCATAATACAACTGCAATGAACATGAGAATTCTGGTTCTTCTTTAAACTAATTTCAAGTGCATGGAAACTATACTGAGAAGACTGCTGGAATCCACGGCAATTCTGTCATTTTTATGAGAAGTCAGTAGAATTGGATTGCTTGGGAGTAGGTATTATGTGCAAATGTATCAGAATACATACATTAACTATGTAAAATTTTATATCAACTATAACACAACATGGTCTTAACTAATTTTTATTGACATCTATGAAAAATCCCAACCTACTGCTTTCAGAGTTTATTCCTAATACACAACCCTGTATCATATTCATATTCATTATTCAATTCTGGACAATGCCTTATTTTCACTCTTTTTGTTTTCTCAATTAAGTTATACTTAGTGAGGTATCATTAATGTAACCCTAACAATATATTCTGTGTCCCTAAAGTCTATGCTAAAGTCCTCTTTCTATAGCTTTGTACATTATTTCACATCATTTTTAGTTTCACATACTTACAATTGTAAAAAACACCATTATAGGGAGGTTTTCAAAAATAAAAGGGATGATGGGTAGGTTTAATTTGCAGCATAAATTCAAAACAATCTAAAGAAAACTTCTAACAGGAAAGCTGATTCCAAAGCTATCTGCCATGAAAAAAACAAAACAAAACAAAACACCTCAGAATTGTCATTAGGATTATGAAAAAATAGTACACCTTTCAGCACAATGTAAATTCTATCCGTACTTATAACAGAGCTACAATAATCAAAAGCTTTATAACATTCGTGAAAAAATAATGAGATGTAGAGAAAAAAAGTCCCAAATATAAGCCCCAAATTATAGTCAAGTTTCAATCAAAAGACCTAAGGAAACTCAGCCAGGAAAAATGTGAACATGACCAATATTACCCATGACTGCATATGTATACAAATGGAATAAAAACAGACTTCACAACTCCCACAAAAATTATTCAAAGTGACCCCTAACTGGTACATTTCTGATCCCTCCAGCTACTACTGGTCCCACTTCCAAACAGAGGCCCCAGAGCTCTCTCTGTATGGACGTCATCAGAAAGATGGGCTAGAGCTCTGCTGAACCTAATGCCCCTTTGTGTTCTTGCACAAACCCAGCCCTATTGAGCCCACACACAAACCAAGGTTGAAGAATAATTTTAATATCTGCTTCCTGCCACCTGGATTATAGCATATGATATAGAATCTGCCCTACCCACCTGCACACCACCATGCACACTTAAGAAACCTTTATATCTCAGAAACTCCTTTTGGACCCTGGAAATGAATTTCCCTGAATCACTTCATGCATTTTGACTGGTGATAGTGGAAAGGTAAAAGGATTTTAATCAGATCTTGCTGAAGGATGATCCCCATAACCTCATCTCTACCAGTTTATAAACTGTTTGTAAAATCTATCACACAAAACTGAATTTGCAATGCAATGTTCAGAACTTCTAGAAACCAGATTTTCAGTGTTGAAATCTGTCTTCTGCACATCAAAAGCAATGCTTGTATGTGCACACGGAGCAGTGATATAAATAACACAGCTTCCTATGGCCAGAGCTGCAGAGCCTACTCCCCTCCAGGGAATCCACACTCAGGCAGCTCAGAGGCCAAGGCTCTTTGCCCAGGTCACCACATGTACCAAAAGAAAGACAGTCTGGTTCCCAGTCAATCACTGTCCAATCAGACTGGACTGCGATTGCTTAGCCAATCTGTTCTTCCTGGTGGCTGTCACAATCACAATGGCATGGCTTGGGAGAATATGGAAAGAACCTCCAAGCTACCTCCCAATGCTGCTCCTCCTGATTGCTAGGCTGCCCAGAGGACGGTAGCAGCTCTCCTACTGGAGGATTAGAGATTAAATCACTCAGACAGCACAGGCCTTCCCAGCTCTGCCCTTCCACCCCCCCCCACCCCCCCACCCCCGCCATGGGCAGACAGAGCCCTAGTATGGTAAATTTGTACTTTAGTAGAATCTTCTACTCTCACAGGTGTGGAGAGCTCTTGATACCGCTTCTAGGAAAATGGCCAGAATATTTGACACTGGACCAGGACAAGGAAGTAAGCTCAAAAAAAAAAACAGCTGAGGAATGTGTTCCTCACAGTTTGTCATATCTCGATCATCTTGATAAGACCCTGAATACAGGGAACTTCCTTTACACCTTTTTCCTTCCTTGATGATGATGTTTATGCTTTAAAACTGACCCTATTCTTCTATGTGCCCAGGCAGTCAAGGAGGGTCTGGGTCTGTTGGCAGATTTCCCAGCCTGATGAGGCATAGGACGATAAGAGGGGGTACTCCTGAGGTTCAAGGGAGGTACCTTTGGATAAAAACAGATATTCTGTGTATATTTCAGGAAATTGTTTCTGTAAGCTTGTGGCTTTGCTTTGAATGATACTGTGGGGTATAAAAACACTACTAAAAATAAACTCAAGGCTCTGGTTGCTGCTGGCTGCTGCTGCAGCAGTATTAACCAGCAGTCCTCCCAAATCTAACTCTTGTCTTTACATCTTCTTTCTGCCTTTTCTATATTTAATCCTTGCCTTCGGTATCAGAGACTGTTTGACTCATGCTGGGGGGTCCAGTACAAGGAAAGAAAGTATATTCAAAAATCTCTTTCTCCTCCATCCTTGTTACTCTCCTATCTGGTGTTAGGGAGTGAAGAAGGGGTGTGTGGGGGAGACGGGGGGGGGGGGGGGAGCTTGGGTGCTGTTGGGGAAGGGGTTAAGGGTAGGAGAAAAAAAGTAACCATGAAGTAGCAAAGACCAGCTACACTGATTAAGGCTGAAAGAGGAGCCAGAGTAGGATGGATTTTGCATTCCACATATGCTGTCACCCTTTAGTCTCTTTTAGGTTCAGGTTGAGGTTAAGTTTTGAACAACTTAAATACAGACTGGAGACTGCAAGTCTAGCCACTAAGACACATGGGAAATTTACACAGCAAGCATATTCCCAGGATCATTTCTTAAATACACAGTGCACTAACACAGCAGGTTAGTGAGAGTGTCCTGAGTGGAAGGTTCCAGATGATGAAAAACACTGGAAAAGGAAAAGGTAGAAAGTAAAAAAGCTGGGGTGGGGAGGACTTACACAAGCTATGGCTCATGCTAAGTAAGCTTCTAAAGAATACCATCTTGTACACGATTGACATGAGGGAAAAGGAAGGAGATGGGAGACATCTATGAAGTCAGGAGAAAGATGAAGAAACTATGAAGTCAGCAGAAGCATCATACAATCGGACACACTCAGAAGTCTAATTAAACAGTGCTGCACAAGGGCAACTCAGTGTTTCTCAAAAACATTTCTGACCAAGTCTCTCATGGCCTTGGGAATGATAACCACAGCCCCATAGGGTAGGAAGTCTTGTTCTCAGAATCTGATTCAACCTCTCCCAAGCATATTCCTGGTTTTATCTCTATACCCAGGGCCTCAGGGTAAGCTGTCAAGGAGCCAGGTGAGTAGGCCCCAGGCTGTGACTGGCTCTGCCAAGCATGTTCCTGGGTTTTAGAAGGAGCTATATCATGCTCCAGACAGGGGAACCTCAGGGAAATTACAGTTTGATCACGCCAGCACTCAATATTGCAACAGTGTTTTCTTTTCTTTTCTTTTTACCCTTTTCACATGGTTGTCACTAAGTGTCATCTCGCCCATGTGGCATAAGTATGCTTTTTTTCAAGCAGAAAACTGAACCTTTATGGCACACTAGGCCTTACTGTAGATTGTGATCCTGTAATGCCCCAATGAGCAGCTGGTTAGAGGCCTTGCTCTTTCATATGGAGATGGGCCTAGTGGCTGCTTGTAAATCAAGTTTGTTTTCTTTATTATGGTTTGGAGCCATATTTCTGGGCAATCCTTGTGAACAAGCATGTGTATACTAGCAACCTAAACTCTAATTGCCCTGGTTAGCACATTACTTATCTGTGAGATGTTTTACATGGAGTCCACCCTCAGATAAATTCTACTTGGAGTGCCTTACTATCTCCTAAGCTTTAGTAAATCCTTTACATCATCAATCCTGCACTTTTACATCACAGCTTGATATTGGATTGCTACCCAGCACATGAGATGTCTTTTACAACATCCACAAAATTAACTCCAAATGGACTGTCCACCTTAATGTCAAATGCTAAGAACAGAACTTGCAGAAACTAGGACTCTCTGAGTTTGGGATCATGCCAAAGATCGTTCTACACACAGGCCAAATGCTCTGCACAGATGCAGCCCCCACAGTGAAGTTATTCAGAGGCTACGGCTGGGTCCCGCGAGTGGCTAGGACCTCAGGGGACCTCACACGTGGCCGCCGATTCCCATTCAGTCCTGTGAAAGCCCCACCACACCAGCTCGCGCTGCTGAGACCCCTGCTTCTCCCCATTGTTGGCAGTGACCCTGTGCTCACCATGGCGCAACTTCGGAGCTTGCCTGAGCACAATCCACAGCATCCAGCGGCAGGACAAGGAGCACAGCACACAGGCCCATTCAAACTGGCTCAGCTACTAAGTGAAACCCGCACCACGGCAACCGGAAAGCCCGCCTTCTCTTCTGACTGGCAGGTCCGCCTAAAGGCTCTGACTGGCCAGTAAGTCTGGAGCACCTCCGTTAGAGTTAAGAGTTAGCTGAAGGTACACAGTGTAGGTTCTCAGTCCAAGCTTCAAGGCCAGGACCCAACCTCTTCCAGATCTACAGGGATTTGCATTTCTGTAGTACTTGTGCCTATCCTCCAATAGCCTACCAATCGGTCCCCGCCCGCACAGCGCCAGGGAGACCCCACCAGGAAGGCTGGCGGAGACCTGCCACTGCTCAGCCGCTTGCTCCTCCCCTATGTGGGCAGTGACCCTGTGCTCACGATGTCGCACCTTCGGAGCTTGCCTGAGCACAATCCACAGCATCCAGCGGCAGGACAAGGAGCACAGCACACAGGCCCATTCAAGTCTGCTCAGCAACTAAGTGAAATTCGCGCCAAGGCATCCGGAAAAACCCGCCTTCCCTTCTGACTGGCAAGTCAGCCTAAAGGATCTGATTGGCCAATAAGTCTTGAGTGACTCGAGCACCTCCCTTAAAGGTACATTGTGTAGAGATTCTCAGCCCTAGCTTCAAGTCCAATGCCTGACCTTTTCCAGATCTACAGGGATTTGCATTTCCATAGTACTGGTGCGGGTCCTCCAATAGCCTACTCTTCTGTCTCCCTGCACAGCCCCAGGGAGGCCCCATCAGGAAGGCAGACGGAGATCTGCCACTACTCAGTGGCTTGCTCCTCCCCTATGTGGGCAGTGACCCTGTGCTCACCAGGTCCTGACTTCAACCCCAGCTTCCCTAACTCACTAGGCTGTTTGACTTCTCCCTCCTGGAATTAAGGTAGGGAGCTTGCATAGCCCATTACTCAACTTGCAGGGGAGTTAGCAAACTGTCCCACAAGCGGAAAGGTGCCCAGGATATTAACTATTAGAGAGAGATTTGGAGTAACAATAGTTTATAGATATGAATAGGCTTATCAATTTCTGGTTTGTTATGTTCATAGTGTAATTAATTTTGCTTACATCTTTAACGATCAGTTGAGTAGGATGCATTTGTGCCGTGGTGCAGCCCCAGCGTGAGGTATTTCTTCTTTCTTTTCGGTTCTTCTTGAGGTAACGGAGAGGTAAGAGCATAGGCGGAGGGTAAGGCTTTGTCTTAACAAAAATTTAGGGTTGTTGTATAATAAAAAGTTTACTTATCTAAGTCTAAGTTACTATGCTGTTGTACCTGACCTGCGTTCTGTGATCCTCTGAGGTCAGAAACTGCAGTTTCTGGCACTCAGTACCTCATCCTAAAACAGCAGATTAAGTAAAGAATTAATTGCTAGACCCTTTCCCCTGTTCTCCAGATGCCACTTGCTTTCGGGATAGGAGGATGTTTGGAGCTATGAACTTCTACTGAGCCAGGAGAAGTAAATAACACTCGCAGAAAGAAAAAACTTTTGCATAAGCAAATATGCATAATCTCACATAAATTCATATTCAGCTTCATTCATGCTCACTTATTCATTTTCATTAGAAGCCAGATGGGCCCAACTTTCATGCCTTCTCACAATTACATACTTACACACACACATGCAGACATTCTCACAATTACATAATTACACACACATCCATATTTACATATGCATATGGAGCATAAGACCCAGCATGGTTGCAGAAAGAACTCACACATTCTAGATGAAAACTAAATGCACTTCAAACTATATTACATAGAGAAAGAAAAGGCTTCTACCTTCTTAATGCTAAATGAATTAAACCCATGTTTGTAAGAAAAAATCTTTGTTTCTTTTAATAAGACTAAACCTGCCTTGTCCTTACCATGGGATCTGTTCTGTCCCAAGGTAAGGAGAAGCCTGCTTGCTCCTTTTGCTCTCCGCATCATCTACTTTTTTCTTCTTTTCCTCTGCATTCTACACATTGCTCTCATAGTAGTTTATGTTACCTATAATTTCTAAGCTACTCCACTCTGCATTCTCCTTCAAAAATCATCTCCTCAGCTCAGTTCCTCTCTCAACTCAGTTCTCTCACCTCCATTCCTCTCACCCCCAGCCCCCAGTTTTGTCTCTTCTCTTTGTCCTCAACCCTTAAACATCATTCATAATACATGACCACATGTTAAAATTTTCATCAAAAGTTCACCAGAAAATCAAATCATAAATTGAAATAGAATGTTACAACAGAGAATGTTTACATGAATATCCATTAGGAGTGATTATCAAGCTAAACATCCATCACTTGTCTCAGCTCCACAGGTTCACAGAAGGTTTAAAACCATAACTAAGTTATAAGTGAAGTTTTGTATAGATAAACCCAGTCAATATTTTATCTTCTGTCCTAGCACCTATAATAAATTGTTAGTTCCCTTTTATGACCTTTGGTTAATTGTTTTACAACCTCTTAGAATGTGCTCTGAATAGAAGAAAGTCTGGTTACTAGCTAAGAGTTATTAACTGGTGAAACTTGAGAGACTGGGAGAGTTCTCATTGCAGCTTTGACTATCAGGAAAGGGCCTAATAGCAGTCCCATTATAAAAAAGCTTAATGATCACAGATACAATTTTAGGAATTCTTATAGGATCCTCATTAAGTATTATGTCATCCATTAGTCTATATAGCATCACTACAAGATAGTACATCTTCATGGATCTGCAGAGATCTGCTCCAAAGGGATGTGCTCATACTTAGTGGTAGTTATGTATGTTCAATAACAACAGGAAAAGCATATTAATAGCAGGAATCTTTCCTAAAATGAGTCCCTCACAGCCTTGCTCAATGAGGGCTCACCTGTAGAAGACTATATAATAATCTGAGGCAGGCCACTTCAGGATGATCACCTGCTAGTTATTAGCTTGTCCCATTATGGCTCCTGACACAGTGGGGACTGAGGTTGTGTAGGAGGTCCAGGACATGGACAAAGCTGTCCAGATAAGATCCCCTTATCTATACACTCTACAGCACTGCACACACGTGCTAACACATCTTTGCTCTCAACAAAAATATACTGTTTTTTAAAATGGAATTACCTTTAACCTTTCTTTTTCATTAGAGATATGAGGTAGTTGTTTTTCCTTGGGACAAACATCATTTTCATGTTTTCTAAGAACTATACAAATTTTCACTTTGAAATCTTAAGTGATTTACTTAAGAGAGCATGTTCTGTGATCCGCTGTGTTCACACTGTGCTTCCTTCCATGTCTCGGCATCAGGTTGCTCTGAGTGTAGGAACTTATGCCATATTTTTCTTTAATTTTTTTCTTTATATATTTTATGAAGATGAGAAGGTGTAATGTTTCATGTTTGGAATGCTTATTTGCAAAAGGACTCTGTTCTTACATATTAAGTGGTATGGATAAAGAAGAAGGAGCAACTACTTAATGTTTATCAATTAAGTGTCTTAATATATACTCGGCTACTCACACTCTCATTAGTTATAGATAAGAAATGAAGAGATTTTAGTTTTGTCTAGACTAGAAGAATGTGAACCAACATAATTAACTTAGTATTGGTTGCAGTGCTGATAACAGCCATCATGTATTTTTTAAATTTCACAAAAAAGAGAATTATATGACTTTTACTATTATAAAGGATGCCTCATGTAAAAGAAATTACCTTATTCTACCTAAAATGTTGAGCCCTAGCAGTACATTTAAGCTCTTTTTTTCTGTTTGTCAGTAAATAGCTAGTAGGCAAGCCTAAGTTATTGAGAACCTAAATCATTAAACACCATCAAACAGAAAAAAAATGCTTAATTATACTTCACATTATACATTGGGCAGTTTATAGTTATATGGTAAGATGTATAGTGATATTAATAAATCATCAATTATAAGCATGATTCTGCTTCTTCTAAAAGAAGAAACGAACAACAGTAAGCTTTGGGACAATGATTGAGGGAAAAGGCCATTGAACACGACCACATAGACAGCTGTAAATTAGATGACCATGGAGACAGAAATGGAAAGAAAACAGCTTAAGAAAAAGCTCAGGGTAGGAACAAATCACTTTTAAAGGTTTAAAAGGAAGAGAAGCAAACACGATCTTTTTTAAGGGATACCAATTGGCAGGCACAACAAAGTCTAAATTGTACTTCAGATTATACCCCACGACAGTATCCTGCATACATGTAGGCTATCTGCACTGAGTTACATTATAACGTGATCTAATGTCCACATGAGATAGTGACCTTTACTGGTTTTCCATAGTACAATAAAATAAGTAAAATGCTATTGTATAAATACTAATGTCATTAAATGAATCTGTGTTCTCCAGAAAGAGACACACATTAAAGACAGAACTTAGCACAGGTCAGTGCTTTGAAAGAGGGTTGGAGCCCTTCCCTGTCAGTGGCTCAATGCAGCTCACCACCTCCTATTTTTTAACATGTAAAAAGGAGCAGAAAAGACAATGGTCAGCAAGATTAAGCAAATGGTGAAGGATATTTTCAGTTTGTAATATGAAATTTAGGTACCCAGAACCCTCAAAAGACACAACCTCATAGATATGTAAGGATTACATGGTCTTGTGAAAAAGCCCTTGAATTCAAGAAGATAAAAATCTGTAAATACGGGACTGGAGAGATGGCTTAGCAGTTAAGAGTACCTACTGCTCTTCCAGAAAAAAAACCAATACAAGGACAGGAACCACGCCCTAGAAAAAACAAGAAGATAATCCCTCAACAAAACTAAAAGAAGACAGCCACAAGAACAGAATGCCAACTTTAACAACAAAAATAACAGGAAGCAACAATTACTTTTCCTTAATATCTCTTAATATCAATGGACTCAATTCCCCAATAAAAAGACATAGACTAACAGACTGGCTACACAAACAGGACTCAACATTCTGCTGCTTACAGGAAACCCATCTAAGGGAAAAAGACAGACACTACCTCAGAGTGAAAGGCTGGAAAACAATTTTCCAAGCAAATGGTCTGAAGAAACAGGCTGGAGTAGCCATTCTAATATCGGATAAAATCGACTTCCAACCCAAAGTTATCAAAAAAGACAAGGAGGGACACTTCATACTCATCAAAGGTAAAATCCTCCAAGAGGAACTCTCAATTCTGAATATCTACACTCCAAATGCAAGGGCAGCCACATTCATTAAAGACACTTTAGTAAAGCTCAAAGCACACATTGCACCTCACACAATAATAGTGGGAGACTTCAACACACCACTTTCATCAATGGACAGATCGTGGAAACAGAAACTAAACAGGGACACAGTGAAACTAACAGAAGTTATGAAACAAATGGACCTGACAGATATCTACAGAACATTTTATCCTAAAACAAAAGGATATACCTTCTTCTCAGCACCTCACGGGACCTTCTCCAAAATTGACCATATAATTGGTCACAAAACAGGCCTCAACAGATACAAGAATATTGAAATTGTCCCATGTATCCTATCAGACCACCATGGCCTAAGATCTTCAATAACAACATAAATAATGGAAAGCCAACATTCACGTGGAAACTGAACAACACTCTTCTCAATGATACCTTGGTCACAGAAGGAATAAAGAAAGAAATTAAAGACTTTTTAGAGTTTAATGAAAATGAAGCCACAACGTACCCAAACCTTTGGGACACAATGAAAGCATTTCTAAGAGGGAAACTCATAGCTCTGAGTGCCTCCAAGAAGAAACGGGAGAGAGCACATACTAGCAGCTTGACAACACATCTAAAAGCTCTAGAAAAAAAGGAAGCAAATTCACCCAAGAGGAGTAGACGGCAGGAAATAATCAAACTCAGGGGTGAAATCAACCAAGTGGAAACAAGAAGAACTATTCAAAGAATTAACCAAACGAGGAGTTGGTTCTTTGAGAAAATCAACAAGATAGATAAACCCTTAGCTAGACTCACTAGAGGGCACAGGGACAAAATCCTAATTAACAAAATCAGAAATGAAAAGGGAGACATAACAACAGATCCTGAAGAAATCCAAAACACCATCAGATCCTTCTACAAAAGGCTATACTCAACAAAACTGGAAAACCTGGACGAAATGGACAAATTTCTGGACAGATACCAGGTACCAAAGTTGAATCAGGATCAAGTTGACCTTCTAAACAGTCCCATATCCCCTAAAGAAATAGAAGCAGTTATTAATAGTCTCTCAGCCAAAAAAAGCCCAGGACCAGACGGGTTTAGTGCAGAGTTCTATCAGACCTTCAAAGAAGATCTATTTCCAGTTCTGCACAAACTATTTCACAAGATAGAAGTAAAAGGTACTCTACCCAACTCATTTTATGAAGCCACTATTACTCTGATACCTAAACCACAGAAAGATCCAACAAAGATAGAGAACTTCAGACCCATTTCTCTTATGAATATCGATGCAAAAAATCCTTAATAAAATTCTCACTAACCGAATCCAAGAACACATTAAAGCAATCATCCATCCTGACCAAGTAGGTTTTATTCCAGGGATGCAGGGATGGTTTAATATATGAAAATCCATCAATGTAATCCATTATATAAACAAACTCAAAGACAAAAACCACATGATCATCTCGTTAGATGCAGAAAAAGCATTTGACAAGATCCAACACCCATTCATGATAAAAGTTTTGGAAAGATCAGGAATTCAAGGCCCATACCTAAACATGATAAAAGCAATCTACAGCAAACCAGTAGCCAACATCAAAGTAAATGGAGAGAAGCTGGAAGCAATCCCACTAAAATCAGGGACTAGACAAGGCTACCCACTTTCTCCCTACCTTTTCAACATAGTACTTGAAGTATTAGCCAGAGCAATTCGACAACAAAAGGAGATCAAGGGGATACAAATTGGAAAAGAGGAAGTCAAAATATCACTTTTTGCAGATGATATGATAGTATATATAAGTGACCCTAAAAATTCCACCAGAGAACTCCTAAACCTGATAAACAGCTTCGGTGAAGTAGCTGGATATAAAATTAACTCAAACAAGTCAATGGCCTTTCTCTACACAAAGAATAAACAGGCTGAGAAAGAAATTAGGGAAACAACACCCTTCTCAATAGTCACAAATAATATAAAATATCTCGGCGTGACTCTAACTAAGGAAGTGAAAGATCTGTATGATAAAAACTTCAAGTCTCTGAAGAAAGAAATTAAAGAAGATCTCAGAAGATGGAAAGATCTCCCATGCTCATGGATTGGCAGGATCAACATTGTAAAAATGTCTATCTTGCCAAAAGCAATCTACAGATTCAATGCAATCCCCATCAAAATTCCAACTCAATTCTTCAACGAATTAGAAGGAGCAATTTGCAAATTCATCTGGAATAACAAAAAACCTAGGATAGCAAAAACTCTTCTCAAGGATAAAAGAACCTCTGGTGGAATCACCTTGCCTGACCTAAAGCTTTACTACAGAGCAATTGTGATAAAAACTGCATGGTACTGGTATAGAGACAGACAAGTAGACCAATGGAATAGAATTGAAGACCCAGAAATGAACCCACACACCTATGGTCACTTGATCTTCGACAAGGGAGCTAAAACCATCCAGTGGAAGAAAGACGGCATTTTCAACAATTGGTGCTGGCACAACTGGTTGTTATCATGTGGAAGAATTCGAATCGATCCATACTTATCTCCTTGTACTAAGGTCAAATCTAAGTGGATCAAGGAACTTCACATAAAACCAGAGATACTGAAACTTATAGAGGAGAAAGTGGGGAAAAGCCTTGAAGATATGGGCACAGGGGAAAAATTCCTGAACAGAACAGCAATGGCTTGTGCTGTAAGATCGAGAATTGACAAATGGGACCTAATGAAACTCCAAAGTTTCTGCAAGGCAAAAGACACCGTCAATAAGACAAAAAGACCACCAACAGATTGGGAAAGGATCTTTGCCTATCCTAAATCAGATAGGGGACTAATATCCAACATATGTAAAGAACTCAAGAAGGTGGACTTCAGAAAATCAAATAACCCCATTAAAAAATGGGGCTCAGAACTGACCAAAGAATTCTCACCTGAGGAATACCGAATGGCAGAGAAGCACCTGAAAAAATGTTCAACATCCTTAATCATCAGGGAAATGCAAATCAAAACAACCCTGAGATTCCACCTCACACCAGTCAGAATGGCTAAGATCAAAAATTCAGGTGACAGCAGATGCTGGCGAGGATGTGGAGAAAGAGGAACACTCCTCCATTGTTGGTGGGATTGCAGGCTTGTACAACCACTCTGGAAATCAGTCTGGCGGTTCCTCAGAAAATTGGACATAGTACTACTGGAGGATCCCGCAATACCTCTCCTGGGCATATATCCAGAAGATGTCCCAACCGGTAAGAAGGACACATGCTCCACTATGTTCATAGCAGCCTTATTTATAATAGCCAGAAGCTAGAAGGAACCCAGATGCCCCTCAACAGAGGAATGGATACAGAAAATGTGGTACATCTACACAATGGAGTACTACTCAGCTATTAAAAAGAATGAATTTATGAAATTCCTAGCCAAATGGATGGACCTGGAGGGCATCATCCTGAGTGAGGTAACACATTCACAAAGGAACTCACACAATATGTACTCACTGATAAGTGGATATTAGCCCAAAACCTAGGATACCCAAGATATAAGATACAATTTCCTAAACACATGAAACTCAAGAAAAATGAAGACTGAAGTGTGGACACTATGCCCCTCCATAGAAGTGGGAACAAAACACCCATGGAAGGAGTTACAGAGACAAAGTTTGGAGCTGAGATGAAAGGATAGACCATGTAGAGACTGCCATATCCAGGGATCCACCCCATAATCAGCATCCAAACGCTGACACCATTGCATACACTAGCAAGATTTTATCGAAAGGACCCAGATGTAGCTGTCTCTTGTGAGACTATGCAGGGGCCTAGCAAACACAGAAGTGGATGCTCACAGTCAGCTAATAGATGGATCACAGGGCTCCCAATGGAGGAGCTAGAGAAAGTACCCAAGGAGCTAAAGGGATCTGCAACCCTATAGGTGGAACAACATTATGAACTAACCAGTACCCCGGAGCTCTTGACTCTAGCTGCATATGTATCAAAAGATGGCCTAGTCGGCCATCACTGGAAAGAGAGGCCCATTGGTCATGCAAACTTTATATGCCCCAGTACAGGGGAACGCCAGGGCCAAAAAGGGGGAGTGGGTGGGTAGGGGAGTGGGGGTGGGTGGGTATGGGGGACTTTTGGTATAGCATTGGAAATGTAAATGAGCTAAATACCTAATAAAAAATGGAAAAAAAAAAGAGTACCTACTGCTCTTCCAGAAGTCCTGATTTCAATTTGAGCAACCACATGGTGGTTCAAAACCATCTGTAATGGGACCTGATGCCCTCTTCTGGTGTGTGTCTGAAGACAGCTTCAGTGTACTTATATAAATAAAATAAATAAATAAATAAATTATATTTAAAATAAAAAATTGTAAACACAATTTATACTTAAAAATGCAAGCTTATACAGAATTCTGAAATATTTAAATAAAAACATCACAGAGAGAAAAGCCAGAGGAACCACTCAGCTAGCGATGTAAGACTTTCCATTACAATCATATACTGTTCTTAAAGTCAGATGATTTCTGTCTTTGAATCATGGGAACCATAGCCCTTTTGGTGTACGAAGCTTTGGTACATGTCTAAGATACAATTTTCAGGTCATTATATTTGGCTTGTGATGTTATTTACATAGAAAGCATATTAGCTCCTTTCACTCAACTGTAAATCCTATAGAGTTCTTCATTCCTTTTCTATACTGTGATTATATAAGAAGTCTCCTCATTTATCTTAAAGGCACATTTGTTATGTTTGTTATGCACTACTTTTTTCACTTAAGCTTGAGAAGGTTAGTTGGCTGAGACTAGGGAAGTGCAGAATGTGTGCAAGCCTGGGGTCCTGTTGACTAGATGTTCTATGCAGCACAGCAGACATGGACCCACAGATGAAATACATTGTTTTAAAACAGAGGAAATTACCCTTAACTCATGACTATCTTAATTGTACATATAAATGGAAGAAAAGTGTCCTGGAGGATTTTTGCCACATTTGCATAAATTAAGCTTAACTATTTTTTAGATGTTAGCATGTTTACAGGATTTTTATTGTCATGAATCACCTCTCAAGGAGAAAGGCCATATTACTTTTAATAGTATATCTTAGATTGGCTTAAGATCACAAACAGTAGAACACAGTTCTAGTCAGTGTGTCAAACAGGTAGGAACACATGATTATATGAATTCAGTTGCTTCTAAGAAAGAGGAGAAGCAGTTGATAATAAAGATTGGGGGAAATAATCAAATAAAGCCATATAAACCTATTACATAGGGAAATATAACTAAATGAACCAACAATAGAGACAGAAACTGTCAGAAAGACCAAATCTGTTCTGCAACAGAAGGTCAGCATTGGTATAAAGCTTTTTTGTTTTGGTCTTTTTGTTTGTTTGTTTGTTTGTTTGTTTGTTTGTTTGTTTGATTGATTGATTGGGTTTTTTCTGAGACAGGGTTTTTCTGTGTTGCCCTGGCTGTTCTGAAACTCAAAGGAGACCAGGGTGACTTCAAACTCAGAAATTCGCCTACCTCTGCCTCCCAAGTGCTGGGATTAAAGTTGTGCTCCACCTCTGACCAGTGAGTGTAAAGCATTTTTAAAAGGCAGGAGGACAGACAAACAAATAAAACTCCTTGTCTGACAAACACCAAGCAGCAGGCACAACAGTCCCAAAATTTAATTTCAACGTACACACTGGGACCATGTTATGCATGCACATGAGCTATTTATTTCATCAAGTTCTACTGTTCTCTGTGACAGTGAAATAAGTAACTAGAGTGAGACCCTAACTTCAAATGTTCTACTCTAGAAGGTGAGATTCTCTTTCTAAGCATTGAGGTTGATTCAGGAACTTGTTTTTTGTCACCAGGGAAAGATTGAAGTAACTGAACTCCATTACTAGTTTGGTACTTTGGTACTTGGTAATTTGAGGGAGGACTGGAGCCCAGAAACATCCAGTTTGCATTACTTTTACTGTATTATACAGTTAAACATTGTTGTTAACCTGTTATTGTGTTTAATTCATAGGATAAAGTTTTTTATCAACATTCATGCACAGAGAAACAGCATGCATAAGACGAGGAGTATCATCATGCATTTCCCATGGATAAGGGATTATTAGTACTGCTGAAGGACAGAGCACAGTACAAAACTACATACTGAAAACACTTACCAGACTTAATATCTTTATGCACACACACAGTCCAAAAGGAGAACATGAAAGCCTCATTTAATCAAAGCCTCCTTAGTAAATGTTTTTTTCCATATATGTACAAGTTTCAGCCAACTAAAGATTAAGTACCAAAATATTTTTAGTTAAAGCTGTTTTCTATGGGAATGTTTCTCCAATGAGATAATCAATATGAAGCATAGAATAAAAATCCTGGCACATAGAGTTCAATTAGTGTTAGGAAGTTTTTTTGATGTTGTTTTTTTTCAAGGCAGGGTTTCTCTGTGTATCCCTGGCTATCCTGGAACTCACTCTGTAGACCAGGTTGGCCTCGAACTCAGAAATCTGCCTGCCTCTGCCTCTCAAGTGCTGGTATTAAAGGTGTGTGCCACTGTCAGGAGCGGGTGTGGCAGCAGTCCCAAGATGGCACCGGGACTGCAGCCAAGTCTTATGACTTGCACCTGACTTCCTCATACACCTGAAAATAAGCCACGTCCATCGTGAGAACTGTGCAGGTGCACCATGATGCAAGATTGGACCATATGACAAGTGATGATTCTGGCCAATGGACTGCTGTTACATAGACTGGGCTGATGGGTCATGGTTGAGGGGTTATATAAGGGATTGTGATTGGGGGTGGGAGAGATTCCTGCAGAGAAAGATTCCTGCTTGCATGTTGAAAGGTTCCTGAATAAACTGCTTTGAGAATAACGTAGTGTCATCGCTCTTTTCTGCTGGTCGGAGACAGAAGCAACAAATGGTGGCCTGTACGGGGATGTTCAGAACTCATCGAAGTCAGGGCAGCTAGCTGGTAAGTTCCCAGGTAAGTGGGACAAGTTAAGTTCTCGGATTGAGACGATAAGGCTCCTGGTTTTGGGACAAGTGGCACCAAGCACCATGGGAAATTCAACCTCAGGTCAAACAGTGTGCCAAGCCCTTAAGGACTTGCTGAAAGTGAAAGGAATCAGTCTGAAAAAGGAGGCCCTGGAGAACTTTTTAAAAGCAGTGGATCAGGTCCCTCCTTGGTTCTCCATATCAGGACATCTTACAGGGCCCAGTTGGGAGAAGTTAGGGAAGGACTTGAAGTTTGCAGAAGAACAGGGAGTTCTCACTAAAGGGGTGCTGCCAGTGTAGAAGCTAGTACAGAATTGTATCGAGGATAAGGAAAGATGTGAAGCAGAACTCCAAAAGGGCAATGAGGCACTGAATCAGGTGAGAGAGGAGCGATCCCAAAAGTCAGAGGCAGAAGGAAGTTCTAGTGATGGGGATATGTCTGGGGACGATCTGTAGAGCATAGCCGACAGTCTAGAGAAAGTGAAAATGAAGGTAGAACCTTCGGCGCCAGGGCCGCCATGGCCGCCTTCTTCTGCTCCTGACAGAGCATCCAGAAAAGTGGAGGGAACTGCAAGCCCAGTGCTTTCCTGTATTTCAGGATGCACAGGGAGGTCATTATCACGAGCCGCTTGATTGGAAGATTGTTCAAAGATTAGGGGAAGGGGTTCGTACTTATGGTGTCAGTGCTGCTTTTGTAAGAGCACAATTAGAGAACCTGCACCGCTACTGCATGACTCCAAGCAATTGGAAGAATCTGTCTCGTGCCTGCTTGTCACCAGGCCAATATCTAGACTGGAAGGAATTTTTCATTGAGTTTGCTGCCGAGCAAGCAGAGATCAACGCTGGCAACGGCCAGCCAGCCTGGGATCAAGACATGCTGCTGGGACAAGGGAGATTTGTAGCAGCTCAAACTAATTATCCCATCCAAGTGTATGAGCAAATTAATAACATAGGGACTAAAGCATGGGCATCTCTTCCGAATAGAGGAGAGGTGAGTGGGAACCTGACCAAGATTGTTCAGGGGCCCACAGAGCCCTTTGCTGACTTTGTGGCTTGTCTTGTAGAGGCAGGAGGCCATGTTTTTGGAGACCATGATGCTGCCATGCCTCTACTGAAGCAGCTGATTTTTGAACAGTGCACCAAAGAATGCAGGCAAACAATTAATCCATATAAGCATAAAGGATTAGATATCTGGATGAAAATATGTAGAGAAATAGGAGAACCTCTTTCTAATTCTGGTCTGGCTGCCGCTGTCATACAGATGACACAAGGAAAAGGCGGCCAGCAGAATAATAACTGTTTTAAATGTGGACAGCCAGGCCACATGAAATGTCAATGCCCACAATTGAGTGGTGCCAGAAACTAGCAACCAAAAGTGCCTGGGTTTTCTTCTAGATGCAAAAAAGGAAATCATTGGGTCAGTGCGTGTAGGTCAGTTAAAGATATTCATGGACAGTCTCTTGCTCCTGAATATGGTGGTGCCCAGTCAAAAAACTTGAAAAGGGGCCCCCAACCCCAGGGCCCTCAAATATATGGGGCAGTAGCTGAGGGATGGCCCAGTTTGAGGCCACTGATGCAATGGAGTCACCCCGGAGAGCAAGAACAGGGAGTGCAGAACTTGACCTCTGTTCCACCACCCGACTTGTATTAACACCCTGCATGGGAGTCCAGCTGGTGGACACAGACTTTAAAGGCCCACTGCCAGCTGATATGGTGGGACTGATTTTGGGAAGGAGCTCTGTTACCATGCAAGGATTAATAGTTCATCCAGGAGTAGTTGATTCATATTTTACAGGAAAGGTTAAGATTATGGTATCTTCCCCTAGAGGCATCGTTGCCATTCCCCCTGGTGATAGAATAGCTCAATTGCTCCTTTTGCCCAGCTGTCACTCTCAATTTCCAGCCAAAGATTCAAAACGGGGAGACAAGGGATTTGGCTCTACTGGGACCTCCAATATATTTTGCTCTCTATATCTTGATACCCGACCCCTATTGAAGTTTGGGATTGAAGGAAAAGCTATATCTGGTCTCCTAGATACTGGTGCTGATCATAGTATCATCAGTACCAGAGATTGGCCCTCTGGTTAGCCTAAGCAACAGTCAGAACAAACACTGAGAGGACTCGGGTACACTCAGATGCCCAAAATGAGTTCCTGCTTCCTATATTGGAAGGATGAGGAAGGACATTCTGGACAGTTTCAGCCATATGTGTTGGCTGTTCTGGTCTCTCTGTGGGGCCGTGATATGATGACTCAGATGGGCTTTGTTCTGACTAATAAAGGAGGCTACGGCAGCGAGGCCCCTGACATGATGCTGGACATGGGATATATTCCCAGAAAAGGGTTAGGGCAATTTCTGCAAGGTAGAACCTCTCCAGTGCCGGTTCGCAAAAAGAATGATCAGGCCGGACTGGGTTTTTCCTAGGGGCCACTGAGGGAGCATTACCTATTACATGGAAGACTGAGGATCCAGTATGGGTTCCTCAGTGGTCACTTCCCTCAGAAAAATTAAAAGCCGCAAAAGAGCTGGTACAAGAACAATTCGAGTTGGGACATATTCGGCCCTCTACATCTCCCTTGAATACTCCAATATTTGTTATAAAGAAAAATCAGGAAAATGGAGACTTTTTCATGATTTGAGAGAAATAAATAAGCAAATGATCTTGATGCGGCCAGTAAAGAGGGGACTGCCATTGCCTTCGGCCTTGCCCCAAAATTGGCCCATTATAGTTTTAGATATTAAAGATTGTTTTTTCTCTATCCCATTGCATCCAAATGATATGTTAAGATTTGCCTTTACTGTCCCCTCCCAAAATCATGCTCAACCTGATAAAAGGTTTGAGTGGACAGTTCTGCCACAAGGGATGGCGAACAGTCCCACTATGAGTCAACTCTATGTTGATGCAGCTCTGAAAGGAGTTCGAGAGCGATTTCCAAACGTGAAGTGTTATCACTATATGGATGATATACTTCTTGCCACTCCCAGGGATGCCTTGCTTGATGAAGCTTATAGCTTTGTGGTAACACAGTTGAAGGAACAGAATTTAGTAGTGGCCCCAGAAAAGGTGCAAAAGGATATTGTAGTGAGTTATTTAGGAACAAAAATTATGGCAAAATATGTGTCCCCTCAAAAGATTCAGTTTTGCACAGGTGGATTATGCACCCTGAATGATTTTCAAAAGTTATTGGGAGATATTCAATGGGTCCGACCCTATCTCTCTTTGACCAATAAACAATTACAGCCATTATATGACATCTTACCAGGCAATACAGATTTAAATTCTCCCAGATATCTTACTGATGCTGCCAGGAAGGCTTTGTTGTTAGTAGAACAGCGTATTCAGAGTGCTGCCTTGAAACGCCGAGATGAGTCCAAACAGTTTATCTTGTGCGTACTGCAAACAGAGTTACAACCCACTGGGGTTTTATGGCAGGGAGCTCCCCTGTTATGGATACACCCAAAAATCTCCCCAGCCAAGACACTTGTTTATTATCCTGCCTCAGTAGCTCAGTTGGCTCTGATTGGTATACAGCAAAGCATGCAGGTTTTTTGGAGTTGTTCCTGAAAGTCTAATAGTACCATATAATGCTAAGCAAATTGAAGTGTTAACAGCCATGGAGGATAATTTGGCTATTTTGAGGTGTAGTTTCCAATATTACAGTTGGTTAAAGTACATCCAGTAATCTTTCCTCGTATTACTGCTAGAGATTCATTGCCAGATGCTCCTCTTGTTTTTACAGATGGTTCTAAAACAGGACAAGGAGCCTATTTAATAACAGGATAATCCCCAGTTACCATTCAGTTTCCCCCTGCATCTCCACGAGTCATCAAAGTGCAAATTGTGATTAAAGTATTTGAATTAATTTCAGGTCCCTTTAATTTGATTTCTGATAGCCAGTATGTTGTAAATATGCTGCAGTGTTTGGAGATAGTAGGCAAAATAAATTTGAGATCTACCATTGGAGAATTAGTTATTAAGTTGCAAAGAATTATTTTGAATTGGCATTCTCCCTTTTTTATTCAACATATTCATGCTGTATTGCCAGGACCCCTTGCAGAAGGGAATGATATATTTGATAAAGCTTCCAGAAAATGCATGGCCTTTTTAATGGCCTCATCTATTGATTTGGCATGTGATTTTCATGCACAATTTCATGTTAATTCAAAGACTTTGTCATCACGATTTAAAATTTCTTGAGCAGAGGCAAGAGAGATCATGAAGGCGTGCAAAACCTGTGGCCCTTTATTGCCTCAAGTCAGTGTGGGGGTTAACCCCCAGGGATTGCACCCCCTACATTTGTGGCAAATGGATGTTACCCATTTTCTTGAGTTTGGAAAGTTAAAATATATTCATGTTTCCATAGATACAACCTCTGGCATTATTTTTGCCTCCTTACAGACAGGCGAGAAGGCAAGCCAGGTCATTGCACATTGTTTTGAGGCTTGGGGTGCCTGGGGACAACCTAAAGAACTAAAGACTGATAATGGATCAGCCTATACTTCAGCCTCTTTTGTTTCCTTTTGCAAGATGATGGGCGTCCGTCTGGTGCATGGGTTGCCATACAACCCTCAGGGCCAAGGCATTATTGAACAAGCCCATCGTACTTTAAAAGAATGTTTAATTAAACAAAAGGGGGGATTGCCCCTGCTGGGTCCACACCAAGAGAGAGATTAGCCATTGCCTTATTTACTTTGAATTTTTTGAATGAAGATAAACAAGGGCATGTTGCAGCTGAGCGACACATTAATCCTGATATTTCTCCAAAAGGCATGGTCATGTGGAAGGATGTCTTAACCGGTTGTTGGAAGGGCCCTGATCCAGTGTTGGTTTGGGTGAGAGGGTCTGTTTGTGTGTTTCCCCAGGATCACCAACAACCACTGTGGGTCCCAGAACGGCGGCTGACCAGAGCAATTCAAAACAAGCAGAACGATGAGGACATGGATATTCCTGTGGCTGGGAATGCTCCCGCTAGTGAGAACTAAAGAGCTACGTTGGGGAATTATGTCTGTGTTCCCAAAACCCATGCTGTTGACACATTCAGCGCAAGTGTTTCCTCGATTCTTTACATTTAATGCTTCACTACAATTGCCTTTTTTACCATGGGATGGAGAGATAGCTCCAGTGCAGGAATCTATGCAGCTTCAGCTAAAGGGATTGTTGTGTTTTCAGATGATTCAAAATATTTCACAGATGAATGATTGTGTTCAGCTGTATAATCAGACCGCAGCATGGTTTGATATGCCAGTTAAGAGTTCTACTAAAGCTAATGCTACCTGGATTCGAGGGGTGTAGCCTGCCAGTATATCCAAGTGCCATGGCACTCTACCCTCCCAACCTAGATGGGCCCCCTTTTGTAGGGGTGTTCATGATTTCCTTCCACCTTGGACCGGCTATCAATCTAGAAATTATTTTTCCTTTTCCCCTTATTTAGGTACAGTCCATAATAGTTCCTTTTCGGGGTATAATTGGACATATCAAAATCCAGCCCAAGTAGGAGCTAGTAATCTTTTTAATGTATGGTTGTTATGTAGGGTGAATGGTAGTCACACTGATCTTTTCCCCCTAAGCATGGTGGCAGGAGGGGCCTGGGGCAATGCAAGTTTTTATTGCCATGGTTCTAGTGTGTTTGAGTCTTCTGTATTTCAATTTGCTGGAGGGAGGAATGTTTCTTTTCAGGCTACGCCTGTTTGTATGTGGCCTCCTTTTGTGTTTATTGTTTATAATGGTAGTTATGAGAATAATGTTGTTAATTGTAGTAGTGATATTTGTTATTATAGTATGTGCTGGAATGCATCTGAATATCATTTAGCTGTTGTTACTAGAATGCCTCACTTTGTACCTTGGCCTGTTCAAGCTCCTTCTGCTATGACTTTGTTTAGACCTAAGAGGGATTTTTGGCATTACTGCAGCCATTGTCACTGCTATAGCAATCTCTGCCACTGCAGCCACGGCTGTTGCCATATCCCTTACAAACTGCCACGGCTGTGAATAATTTATCCGTGGGTGTTGCTGACACCTGTCTCGCACTTGAAAGAGTGGGCCGGTATTGGTGGACTTGCCCTGTGTCTGATATTAATCAGCATCCTGGCCTTCTGGTGCATCTGCCGCATGCAGAGTCTTCGGCGCAGAACCCAAGCCTTGACGATACAGGCTTTTGCATCAGTGGAAACAGGACAATCTCCTCAAGTGTGGCTTGGCATGCTAGAGAAGTAGTCAATGACAGATAAGACTCCCTGGGCATGTCACCAACCTAAGACAGGGATCAAACCAACGCTGTTTGTCTCCCGACGGGTAAGGGGCATTGCCGCAGAGGGCAACCTAAAACAGGCATTTTTCTCTGCCAATAAGTAAAGAAGGGGAAGATGTGAGGAGCCGGTGTGGCAGCAGTCCCAAGATGGCGC
Organism: Mus spretus; assembly: GCA_921997135.2. Classification (NCBI taxonomy): domain Eukaryota; kingdom Metazoa; phylum Chordata; class Mammalia; order Rodentia; family Muridae; genus Mus; species Mus spretus. The sequence goes on from OW971694.1 coordinate 95,809,538, forward strand.
CCGGGACTGCAGCCAAGTCTTATGACTTGTACCTGACTTCCTCATACACCTGAAAATAAGCCACATCCATCGTGAGAACTGCGCAGGTGCACCATGATGCAAGATCAGAACATATGATGAGTGATGATTCTGGCCAATGGACTGCTGTTATGTGGACTGGGCTGATGGGGTGTGGTTGAGGGGTTATATAAGGGATTGCAGTTGGGAGCAGGAGAGAGAGATTCCTGAAGAGAGATTCCTGCAGAGAGAGATTCCTGAAGAAAGATTCCTGCTTGCATGTTGAAAGGTTCCTGAGAAAACTGCTTTGAGAAGAACGTAGTGTCGTCGCTCTTTTCTGCTGGTTGGAGAGAGAAGCGACACACCACCACAGCCTGGCTAAAATTAAAGGTTTAGTATCAGTGTTAAAAACTGAGTTTGCCCACACTGAGGTTTGAATTCAGGACCTTCAGATTATGAGACTGACACAATGCCTACTACACTAAGGATGCACCCATAGTAATTTTTAATGTTAATTAAGTATACTATAGGTCATAGTTCATAAATATGAATTACTTAATGAGGTGATGAACACTAGGATATGTTGGAAGTGACCAGGAATTCTGGGGTTGTTGGCTCCCGCATGAAAAAACTCCAATGTGAGGGAAGGGTAATGGTGGTACTTTGATCAGCTAACTACTACTCACTCTATCAAGCTGTCAGTTCTTGTGCCTGTCAATATGCCTGCACTGGCTATTTCTCACCTCATAATTTCCTAACACTAAGCATCCTTGAACTGAGTCACAGAGCCCCCATACTGCTGTGCTAGAAGTGTGGTAGTTGCTTGCCTAGTGAAACCTTTTCTCTTATTCTTTCAGCCACATCCTTTAAATCTCATCTTCTGAGAAAAGACTTATGCATTTGATTCTTCTGATGTCACACAGGCACAGATAGAAAAGAGGAAGGGCACTGGTGGCTGGCTGCCAGTGGAGAACAGGCCCATTATTGATGGTAGGAGTGGTGTGGGGCCTGGTCATTTCTGTTCCTCCTGAGGATGCTATTTTAAAGAAAACTGTTCTTCATGACTGATGCAGAATTTCATACATAAGACACAGACCAGCAGCCATGTATCAGTGGCATGTGATGATGAACCTCTACACATAAGCATAGGGGATTTCACAGATTGTGGATGTGGTAGAAGAGATTGGTGGTAGGTAGTAGGTGTGAGAATCACAGTCTCTTTTTTGCACCAGGATCTCTATTTCTGTTTTTCTTCCACAGTACTGAAAGATTCATTACCACTGTTTTATTTCCTCTTTGTTACACTTTGGTTTTTTTTTTTCTGTTAAACTCGTCGAATAATGTGCAGCATTCCTAGAGAAGTGTATTTTCTAGTGTTACCTTGTGTCCAGGACACCTTAAGTAGAACACAGTGGAAGACAGCATTGAGATGATGATGAAAGACTAACTCTAAGAAAGGTGTTATAATGTATAAAGTAAATCTCCTTTAATCAAATGTTCATGTGTGATGCTTATTTTATTAGAAAAAATGTATAAGAACTTTATAAATAATTTAATTTAATAGTTATATCATATATATAAATAAATTTTAAAATATAAGATGTAAAATAAAAATTAAATGTAAAAAAGTTTTCACAGTCTTTAATTTTAAAAGAAATATTGTTTTGGGATAAGTATTTCAAGCACATTTTCAGTAGTTTATTACAATGTGATCAGCACTCTAGCTGGAAGATAGGATTTGAAAACTTGCTCATTTACATGTATTTTGCATGATCGTCCTCCCAGACAAAAGGGAATACTATGATCTGTACTTTAGATTAGGTGCTAATAAACCATCTAGGTAACATACCATCTTCTTCACATAACCTTTTGCTATCTCAAATAAATTTCACCTACCTTCTTAGGAAGGGAAGACAAGAATTCTCCCCTTTTTGGGCAAGGGTTTTGCATTTTTATTCTTCTTTTATTATTATTGTTAAAGATTTATTCCTTTATTCTGTTCAGGGTTCTGCCTGCACGCCAGAAGAGGGCACCAAGATCATGTTACAAATACTTGTGAGCCACCATGTGCTTGCTGGGGATTGAATCCAGGACCTCTGGAAGAACAGTCAGTCCATTCAAACTCTAAGCCATCTCTCCAGTGCATTTTTATTCTTAAGATAATTTCCCAGTATCACCATATCCATAGTTTAGTTAATTATGTAAATTTAATTTTCTGAGCATGAACAAATTTGACATAGATCAGGATGACTAGAAGGAAGAAGTATGCATTGCACTTGACAAAGGTTTCAATAGCAGACTCTGTTAACTGTGAATGTGTGCATCTGAAAGCTGCTCTCTTAATTTGCTGATACAAAATTAATTGCTGAGCACACTCCAGAGAAATAACACTTTTTAATTTAATGTTTGCTAGTGCAAATTTTATGAAATAACACATTGAATGGATAGTTTCACTGTATAATGTACTTCCTGGGAGGTAGATGATCAATAAGTAATAGTGAGCAGCCACAACAATGTAGTGGAGTTAAACTACACTCAATGTGTGGAGAATTGTGTAGTACCAGCACAGAACACAAGCAAATTCTCCTTACACTGTAAATCAGTTTAGATGTTTTACATATTCCGTACAATGTTGATTCTAAAAAGACATTGTATGATTAGGAAATCTTGATCTCTGCATGCTTAGGGTTAGGGTTAGGGTTAGGGTTAGGGTTAGGGTTAGGGTTAGGGTTAGGGTTAGGGTTAGGGTTAGGGTTAGGGTTAGGGTTAGGGTTAGGGTTAGGGTTAGGGTTAGGGTTAGGGTTAGGGTTAGGGTTAGGGTTAGGGTTAGGGTTAGGGTTAGGGTTAGGGTTAGGGTTAGGGTTAGGGTTAGGGTTAGGGTTAGGGTTAGGGTTAGGGTTAGGGTTAGGGTTAGGGTTAGGGTTAGGGTTAGGGTTAGGGTTAGGGTTAGGGTTAGGGTTAGGGTTAGGGTTAGGGTTAGGGTTAGGGTTAGGGTTAGGGTTAGGGTTAGGGTTAGGGTTAGGGTTAGGGTTAGGGTTAGGGTTAGGGTTAGGGTTAGGGTTAGGGTTAGGGTTAGGGTTAGGGTTAGGGTTAGGGTTAGGGTTAGGGTTAGGGTTAGGGTTAGGGTTAGGGTTAGGGTTAGGGTTAGGGTTAGGGTTAGGGTTAGGGTTAGGGTTAGGGTTAGGGTTAGGGTTAGGGTTAGGGTTAGGGTTAGGGTTAGGGTTAGGGTTAGGGTTAGGGTTAGGGTTAGGGTTAGGGTTAGGGTTAGGGTTAGGGTTAGGGTTAGGGTTAGGGTTAGGGTTAGGGTTAGGGTTAGGGTTAGGGTTAGGGTTAGGGTTAGGGTTAGGGTTAGGGTTAGGGTTAGGGTTAGGGTTAGGGTTAGGGTTAGGGTTAGGGTTAGGGTTAGGGTTAGGGTTAGGGTTAGGGTTAGGGTTAGGGTTAGGGTTAGGGTTAGGGTTAGGGTTAGGGTTAGGGTTAGGGTTAGGGTTAGGGTTAGGGTTAGGGTTAGGGTTAGGGTTAGGGTTAGGGTTAGGGTTAGGGTTAGGGTTAGGGTTAGGGTTAGGGTTAGGGTTAGGGTTAGGGTTAGGGTTAGGGTTAGGGTTAGGGTTAGGGTTAGGGTTAGGGTTAGGGTTAGGGTTAGGGTTAGGGTTAGGGTTAGGGTTAGGGTTAGGGTTAGGGTTAGGGTTAGGGTTAGGGTTAGGGTTAGGGTTAGGGTTAGGGTTAGGGTTAGGGTTAGGGTTAGGGTTAGGGTTAGGGTTAGGGTTAGGGTTAGGGTTAGGGTTAGGGTTAGGGTTAGGGTTAGGGTTAGGGTTAGGGTTAGGGTTAGGGTTAGGGTTAGGGTTAGGGTTAGGGTTAGGGTTAGGGTTAGGGTTAGGGTTAGGGTTAGGGTTAGGGTTAGGGTTAGGGTTAGGGTTAGGGTTAGGGTTAGGGTTAGGGTTAGGGTTAGGGTTAGGGTTAGGGTTAGGGTTAGGGTTAGGGTTAGGGTTAGGGTTAGGGTTAGGGTTAGGGTTAGGGTTAGGGTTAGGGTTAGGGTTAGGGTTAGGGTTAGGGTTAGGGTTAGGGTTAGGGTTAGGGTTAGGGTTAGGGTTAGGGTTAGGGTTAGGGTTAGGGTTAGGGTTAGGGTTAGGGTTAGGGTTAGGGTTAGGGTTAGGGTTAGGGTTAGGGTTAGGGTTAGGGTTAGGGTTAGGGTTAGGGTTAGGGTTAGGGTTAGGGTTAGGGTTAGGGTTAGGGTTAGGGTTAGGGTTAGGGTTAGGGTTAGGGTTAGGGTTAGGGTTAGGGTTAGGGTTAGGGTTAGGGTTAGGGTTAGGGTTAGGGTTAGGGTTAGGGTTAGGGTTAGGGTTAGGGTTAGGGTTAGGGTTAGGGTTAGGGTTAGGGTTAGGGTTAGGGTTAGGGTTAGGGTTAGGGTTAGGGTTAGGGTTAGGGTTAGGGTTAGGGTTAGGGTTAGGGTTAGGGTTAGGGTTAGGGTTAGGGTTAGGGTTAGGGTTAGGGTTAGGGTTAGGGTTAGGGTTAGGGTTAGGGTTAGGGTTAGGGTTAGGGTTAGGGTTAGGGTTAGGGTTAGGGTTAGGGTTAGGGTTAGGGTTAGGGTTAGGGTTAGGGTTAGGGTTAGGGTTAGGGTTAGGGTTAGGGTTAGGGTTAGGGTTAGGGTTAGGGTTAGGGTTAGGGTTAGGGTTAGGGTTAGGGTTAGGGTTAGGGTTAGGGTTAGGGTTAGGGTTAGGGTTAGGGTTAGGGTTAGGGTTAGGGTTAGGGTTAGGGTTAGGGTTAGGGTTAGGGTTAGGGTTAGGGTTAGGGTTAGGGTTAGGGTTAGGGTTAGGGTTAGGGTTAGGGTTAGGGTTAGGGTTAGGGTTAGGGTTAGGGTTAGGGTTAGGGTTAGGGTTAGGGTTAGGGTTAGGGTTAGGGTTAGGGTTAGGGTTAGGGTTAGGGTTAGGGTTAGGGTTAGGGTTAGGGTTAGGGTTAGGGTTAGGGTTAGGGTTAGGGTTAGGGTTAGGGTTAGGGTTAGGGTTAGGGTTAG